>JAXRKP010000523.1:230000-232500 GCA_037039925.1 Doris montereyensis
TCAAAGGCCAGGTAAACATTACCCCACAGAAACATACTGAAGGCCAAAATCTGTCACTATCATGGAAACATATCAAAGGCCAAGTAAACATTACCCCATAGAAACACACTGAAGGCCAAAATTGTCATTATCATAAGGAAACATATCAAAGGCCAGGTAAACATTACCACAGTAACATACTGAAGGCAAAATTGTCATTATCATAAGGAAAACATATCAAAGGCCAGGTAAACATTATCCTACAGAAACATACTGGAAGGGCAAACTTGTCATTATGAATGAAAGAAACTTTCATCAAAGGCCAGGTAAACATTACGAATAAAAGGCTATTACACAGGCAAAGTCACTATCGTGGAGAGAAACATATCCAAGGAGAGGAAACATTACCCCTCAGAGGGGGGGACGAAAAGCCAAAATTGTCATTATCATAAGGAACATATCAAAGGCCTAAGATACATTACCTCCACAGAAACATACTGAAGGGGTTAGGAGTGTGTTATCATAAGGAAACACATCAGTGCCAGTCCCAGCACAATGTGGATGTAATCAAACACACAGACACATTGGTGTATTACATTCAGTCAAGTTGCAAAATAAATAGTAAATGGTGAGTGCATACTGGTAATTCCAGTTTCCACGACCTATGGATCAATTCGGCATGGAGATAAGAGGATGAGATATGTTAAGAAAATTGATGAAATAAAGATAAGATAAGAGATGAAATAAGTTAATATATTATCTACACTATAAATTCTGTCTATTCTGAAACTTTGTCCGCTCTAATCTCGGGAACCAATATTACACAATGCCATTATTTCACCGACATATTTCAAATAGCCTGCTTTAGGTTCTTAGCGAATACACTCTTGGGTCGAATCAGTATTGTGATTAATTGGGAAAAGATTGTTTTGTAAAATTCCCTCGAAACTTTTTATTGTTCTTGTTAGTCATTCCTCCATTTCCGGTCATTAGATATGCAATGAAAAGCCCGCAAGTATCGAATACATCGATACTTGGAACCACCCTATAATAACCTATTGAGTAGTTCATTGTTGAAGAAAAAGACGTATTAGAATGTGGTAAAAAAGAGTAATCATAATCAATATTTTCTACCAGCATGCTTGTATTATATAACTCTGAGTTGGTTGTTCATTGCTCGCCAAAAGCTCTGCTGCCAAGGCCACTAAGAGTAACCATAATGATTTGAAATGTAGGCTGAAAGTATGACCCCAAGGGCGTTTTCATTTGGGGACGATTTCTACCAACTGCGATGTTACATTATTGAACATTTCATTGTTTCCCCGTCTGTGAAGTAAAATTTTCATTTATCTAAGACCATTTTAAACAAGTTTTTTTATTTAAAAGTTGGAACACAAACTGTAGATTATCACCGTTCAGCCTACCTGCTAACCTCAGTATCGAATACTAAAGAGGATCTAAAATCGTACTAGGTATTCTCGGGGTCTAACATGCTTGTGATAATGATAATAATGATGATACATGTAATAGTAATAATAATAATAATAATAATAATAATAATAATAATAATAATAATAATAATAATCATAATAGTCATAATAATCATAATTATAACAATAATAATAATCATAATAATCATAATAATCATTATAATCATAATGATACTACTACTACTACTACTACTACTACTACTACTACTACTACTACTACTATTACTACTACTACTACTACTACTATTACTACTACTACTACTACTACTATTACTATTACTACTACTACTACTACTACTACTACTACTACTACTAATAATAATAATAATAATTTAATCATAATAATCATAATTATAATAAAATAATAATAATGATAATGATGATGATGATGATGATGATGATGATGATGATGATGATGATGATGATGATGATGATGCTGATGATGATGGTAATGTTACTCAAGGTTTAGCCAACCTTCCAGTCTAGGTTACTGCACATCATGTTACAATAAACAACACGACAATAATACAAGTAATGCTATTGAATAATAAAATATAGCAACATGATAATAATACAAGTAATGTTATTGAATAATAAAATATAGCAACATGACAATAATACAAGTAATGCTATTGAATAATAAAATATAGCAACATGATAATAATACAAGTAATGCTATTGAATAATAAAATATAGCTACATGATAAAATACAAGTCGGCTATTGAATATAAAATATAGCAACATGATAATAATACAAGTAATACTATTGAATGATAAAATATAGCAACCGTGAGAAAAAAAAACACGGTTAATAGTAACCGATGACATTAACATAAAAAACATGGTTAATAGTAAACGATGACATTAACATAAAAACATGGTTCATAGCAAACGATGACATTAACACAAAAAACATAATTAATAGTAAACGATGACATTAACAAAAAAACATGGTTAACAATAGTAAACGATGACATTAACATAAAAAAACATGGTTGATATTAAACGATGACATTAACATAAAAAACCA
>JAXRKP010000523.1:237500-255000 GCA_037039925.1 Doris montereyensis
CAGTTTAAGAAAGGTTTTATCGAAAAATTACATTTTAGCATAAGTCATAGTTTCACATGCGTAGTCTATGGGATTTTTAATCGCACTGTGGAATTGTAATGCCATAGATCTAATTATTATTTTTATGGATTTTATGTAATAATAATAATAATGATATGTTATCGTGTTTCATTAATTAATTTTTTTTTGTGAAGTATCATCGGCATTTTGTAGTGAGATGAGAGGCCCTAAAAAAATTAATTATCGTTATTACCGTTATGATAATGATGAGGAAAATAAGACAAATTAAAGTTGATGAAGGCTATGAACCGGAAGTGATGATCACAGGAATAAGCACTGACCACATGAACCAGTTGATGACCAGAAACATAATCTCCATGGCTTCGTTGAAAAAAATTCAGGAAGGTTGACACTCTCCCCAAACTTGCCGGCTGCTATGCCGAACACACAACAAATGGTGATTAAACCTGTGTGTTGATAGGAAACAGACATTACTTTGGAGACTTACTTCTTAGCATGTGGTCATTACTAAGAAATCAGATAAAATAAAAAACTAGCTACAAATAAGCACATACTCATTTAAAGAAATCAAATTTAAAAAAAGTAGCTACAAATAAGCACATAGTCAATACTAAAGAAATCAGACAAAAAAAAAGTAGCTATAAATAAGCACATAGTCAATACTAAAGAAATCAGATCAGACAAAGTACAAATAAGTACATAGTCATTACTAAAGAAACAAATAAGCACATAGTCAATACTAAAGAGATCAGACAAAGAAAGAAGCTACAAATAAGCACTTAGTCAATACTAAAGAGATCAGATGTAAGAACTTTTGAAAGTATTTAAGGATAGAACAAGACAAACTTTCCGTATACACAGGCACACAGCGCAATAGCAAGCCCCGCTGCAGCTTTCCTTACCCGCCTCCCCCAAACACCCCCTTCCCTCCCCCTTCCACTATCTTGCCCATTTTCTTTCTCCCCCCCCTCCCCTTTCTTTATTTCTTCTTGCTCCGCTCTCACGCTCTTACCTTAGGAGCGATGACATATTTTTTTAGCGAGGGTTAATTAATTATTTAAATTTTGCATTGTTCGACTGTCAACTGCCATTTCTGTTTGAAACCAAAGGGAAATTAGTCTCATTCTCATGTTCCTATCAACCAAAGACGCTCCAAGTTACGGCCCTCATGTGACGACTAAGGACATGATATGAATACTGAAGCCCCATAGGAACAAAGACGGGACAAAGACAAACGGATTTGCCCCAACAACAGCCAACTCGCGAGCTCCGCGTCGGTACCCATTGCATCGCCATGAAAAGAAAGTGCACTATGTACTTGACTTGATTTGATTTGATTTGATTTAATTTGATTTGATTTGATTTACCCACATCTACAACTATGGTCATCTAGGGTTTTCGGTAGGATTTTAAATTTTGCCCGGACTGCTCTGTAAACAGCCAAGGGATCTTTAACGTGCACAAAGGGTTGTGATCTGCACCCGGGTTCTCCTTTTTATTGTCCATCTCCGATGGGACTATGTGTCGATTCACCTCCAATCACCAGGTGGGGGGGGGTGGGGGGTGGTAGATTGTTCTCCATAAAGCTCGAGACAATTTTTCAACCGTTAGCGGGGCTTGAACACCCAACGTTTGAGTTAAGAAACCGACACCTTATCTCTGAACAACCACGTCCCCCTGTACTCTATACAATGCCAACTACGTTCCTTCCACGGCCTTCAATCGACTTCGGTGTTGATATCGCTATACCTGTAGCTCTCCATCAACTAGCAGTGTCATACTACTATCGACTTCGTTGTTGATATCGCTATCGACCTGTAGCTCTCCATCAACTAGCAGTGTCACACTAATATCGACTTCGGTGTTGATATGCTATACCTGTAGCTCTCCATCAACTAGCAGTGTCACACTAATATCGACTTCGGTGTTGATATGCTATACCTGTAGCTCTCCATCAACTAGCAGTGTCACACTACTACTGACTTCGATGTTGATATGCTATACCTGTAGCTCTCCGTCAACTAGCAGCGCCACACTGTAATCGACTTCGATATTGATATCGCTATACCTGGAGCTCTCCAGCACACCATCTGTTCACTCATCGCTCACAGTAAAACTAACATATCGTCGGTTCATTCATCGCTCACAGTAAAACTAACATACCGTCGGTTCATTCATCGCTCACAGTAACATTAACATAACGTTTATTCATTCATCGCTCACAGTAAAACTAACATACCGTCGGTTCATTCATCGCTCACAGTAACATTAACATAACGTTTATTCATTCATCGCTCACAGTAAAACTAACATATCGTCAGTTCATTCATCGCTCACAGTAACATTAACATAACGTTTAGTTCATTCATCGCTCACAGTAACATTAACATAACGTTTATTCATTCATCGCTCACAGTAAAACTAACATACCGTCAGTTCATTCATCGCTCACAGTAAAACTAACATACAGTCGGTTCATTCATCGCTCACAGTAACATTAACATAACGTTTATTCATTCATCGCTCACAGTAAAACTAACATACCGTCGGTTCATTCATCGCTCACAGTAAAACTAACATACCGTCGGTTCATTCATCGCTCACAGTAACATTAACATAACGTTTATTCATTCATCGCTCACAGTAAAACTAACATACCGTCGGTTCATTCATCGCTCACAGTAACATTAACATAACGTTTATTCATTCATCGCTCACATACAGTAAAACTAACATACCGTCAGTTCATTCATCGCTCACAGTAAAATTAACATAACGTTTATTCATTCATCGCTCACAGTAACATTAACATACCGTCAGTTCATTCATCGCTCACAGTAACATTAACATAACGTTTATTCATTCATCGCTCACAGTAAAACTAACATAATATCTGTTTTCACATCGATCACAGTAGAACTAACACAATGTATGTTATCTCATCACTCACAGTAAAATTTATGACCTATGTCTGTTGATTCATCGTTCACAGTAACATAAGCATAATGTCCATTGACCTACCGCTCACATTAAAACTAATATAACATCTATTGGCTCATCGCTCACATTAAAACTAATATAACATCTATTGGCTCATCGCTCACATTAAAACTAATGTAATGTCTATTGACTCATTGGTCATAGTAAAGCTAATATAACATCTATTGACTCATTGCTCATAGCAAAACTAATATAACTATCTCACACTAAAACTAATATAACATCTATTGACTAATCGCTTACAGTATAACTCATATTACATCCATTGACTCATATCTCACAGTAAAACTAATATAACATCTATTGACTCATTGCTCACAGTAAAACTAATATAACATCTATTGACGCATTGCTCACATTAAAACTAATATAACATCTATTGACTCATTGCTCACAGTAAAACTAATATAACATCTATTGACTCATATCTCACAGTAAAACTAATATAACATCTATTGACTCATAGCTCACAGTAAAACTAATCTAACATCTATTTACTCATTGCTCACACTAAAACTAATATAACATCTATTGACTCATATCTCACACTAAAACTAATCTAACATCTATTGACTCATAGCTCACAGTAAAACTAATCTAACATCTATTGACTCATATCTCACAGTAAAACTAATCTAACATCTATTGACTCATATCTCACAGTAAAACTAATCTAACATCTATTGACTCATAGCTCACAGTAAAACTAATCTAACATCTATTGACTCATATCTCACAGTAAAACTAATCTAACATCTATTGACTCATATCTCACAGTAAAACTAATCTAACATCTATTGACTCATTGCTCACAGTAAAACTAACGCAATGTCATCGCTTACCCAAAACGTTGACACCATCAGAGCTGCTCACGACTCGCTTGTAGTTTCCTTCCTGTCTAGCGGTGGGCTGGGTCAGACTGACATTTGCAAGGGACAAAAACGTGTTGTTGGGACTGCTGTAGTTGGCATCGGCTGCGACAACTGCATTGTTTTCGTTATCACCATCATCAGTAGCATCGTCTAGCTCGTATTTTGTTACTGTCTGTTACAATGGAAGGATGTACAAAGGGGTGGAGGTGAGGGGGTAGGGTCGTGGTAGGGGTATGGAATGACGTAGTGCATCATAGGTAAAACGCTTACATTTGCTTCACATATTTCTTTACGTTTCAATGGATAGACCTTTTTGTTGTAGTTGGCAATCTCGTCGACTATAACATGCGGCGGTTCAGGTTCAGTTGGAGCCGGTGATTACCCCAGTTTATTTAGCGTTCAACATAGCAGGCGACAGACAACTCACCTTAACTAGGAAATTTGTTTGATGTGTCTCAGATTTTATTTCCCAGATCAACTACGCACCAATCTACCACTCGACAATCCCTATATAGGCATGGACCACGCAGCAACCTATCATGCAATGACTGGTTCGCAGTAACGCAGCGACACGGTACTCAGAGATTCACCCCACACATCTCCACTATTCATCACACTTAGACTAGTCGCACTACGATCTACTATCAACTACACTTAGACTAGCCACACTACAATTTACTATCAACTACACTTAGACTAGCCACACTACAATCTACTATCAACTCCACTTAGACTAGCCACACTACAATTTACTATCAACTACACTTAGACTAGCCACACTACAATCTACTATCAACTACACTTAGACTAGCCACACTACAATCTACTATCAACTACACTTAGACTAGCCATACTACAATCTACTATCAACTACACTTAGACTAGCCACACTACAATCTACTATCAACTACACTTAGACTAGCCACACTACAATCTACTATCAACTACACTTAGACTAGCCACACTACAATCTACTATCAACTACACTTAGACTAGTCACACTACAATCTACTATCAACTACACTTAGACTAGCCACACTACAATACTATCAACTACACTTAGACTAGCCACACTACAATCTACTATCAACTACACTTAGACTAGTCACACTACAATCTACTATCAACTACACTTAGACTAGTCACACTACAATCTACTATCAACTACACTTAGACTAGTCACACTACAATCTACTATCAACTACACTTAGACTAGTCACACTACAATCTACTATCAACTACACTTAGACTAGCCACACTAATCTACTATCAACTACACTTAGACTAGCCACACTACAATCTTCTATCAACTACACTTAGACTAGCCACACTACAATCTACTATCAACTACACATAGACTAGCCACACTACAATCTACTATCAACTACACTTAGACTAGCCACACTACAATCTACTATCAACTACACTTAGACTAGCCACACTACAATCTACTATCAACTACACTTAGACTAGCCACACTACAATCTACTATGAACTACACTTAGACTAGCCACACTACAATCTACTATCAACTACACTTAGACTAGCCACACTACACAATCTACTATCAACTACACTTAGACTAGCCACACTACAATCTACTATCAACTACACTTAGACTAGCCACACTACAATCTACTATCAACTACACTTAGACTAGCCACACTACAATCTACTATCAACTACACTTAGACTAGCCACACTACAATCTACTATCAACTACACTTAGACTAGCCACACTACAATCTACTATCAACTACACTTAGACTAGCCACACTACAATCTACTATCAACTACACTTAGACTAGCCACACTACAATCTACTATTAACCACACTTAGACTCGCCACGGTATGATCCTCTGTTCACCACACAAAGACCTACCACCTATGATCAACGATCCACAACACAACAATCCACCTCGCAACGATCTACCATCCACTACATAGAAACATACCACAGAACGATCTACCATCCACTACATAGAAACCCACTACAGAACGATCTACCATCCACTACATAGAAACCCACTACAGAACGATCTACCATCCACTACATAGAAACATACCACGGAACGATCTACCATCCACTACATAGAAACATACCACGGAACGATCTACCATCCACTACATACGAAACACTTAAACATACCACGGAACGATCTACCATCCACTACATAGAAACATACCACGGAACGATCTACCATCCACTACATAGAAACATACCACGGAACGATCTACCATCCACTACATAGAAACATACCACGGAACGATCTACCATCCACTACATAGAAACATACCACGGAACGATCTACCATCCACTACATAGAAACATACCACGGAACGATCTACCATCCACTACATAGAAACATACCACGGAACGATCTACCATCCACTACATAGAAACATACCACGGAACGATCTACCATCCACTACATAGAAACATACCACGGAACGATCTACCATCCACTACATAGAAACATACCACGGAACGATCTACCATCCACTACATAGAAACATACCACGGAACGATCTACCATCCACTACATAGAAACATACCACGGAACGATCTACCATCCACTACATAGAAACATACCACGGAACGATCTACCATCCACTACATAGAAACATACCACGGAACGATCTACCATCCACTACATAGAAACATACCACGGAACGATCTACCATCCACTACATAGAAACATACCACGGAACGATCTACCATCCACTACATAGAAACATACCACGGAACGATCTACCATCCACTACATAGAAACATACCACGGAACGATCTACCATCCACTACATAGAAACATACCACGGAACGATCTACCATCCACTACATAGAAACATACCACGGAACGATCTACCATCCACTACATAGAAACATACCACGGAACGATCTACCATCCACTACATAGAAACATACCACGGAACGATCTACCATCCACTACATAGAAACATACCACGGAACGATCTACCATCCACTACATAGAAACATACCACGGAACGATCTACCATCCACTACATAGAAACATACCACGGAACGATCTACCATCCACTACATAGAAACATACCACGGAACGATCTACCATCCACTACATAGAAACATACCACGGAACGATCTACCATCCACTACATAGAAACATACCACGGAACGATGTACCATCCACTACATAGAAACCCACTACGGAACGATCTACCATCCACTACATAGAAACCCACCACGGAACGATCTACCATCCACTACATGGAAACCCACTACGGAACGATCTACCATCCACTACATAGAAACCCACTACGGAACGATCTACCATCCACTACATAGAAACCCACTACGGAACGATCTACCATCCACTACATAGAAACCTACTACGGAACGATCTACCATCCACTACATAGAAACCTACCACGGAACGATCTACCATCTGTTACATAGAAACCTACTACGGAACGATCTACCACCATCTATTATATAGAAACCTACCACTGGAACGATCTACCATCTATTATATAGAGACCTACCACGGAACGATCTACCATCCACTACATAGAAACCTACCACGGAACGATCTACCATCCACTACATAGAAACCTACCACGGAACGATCTACCATCCACTACATAGAAACCTACCACGGAACGATCTACCATCTGCTACATAGAAACCTACCACGGAACAATCTACCATCTACTACATAGAGACCTACCACGGAACAATCTACCATCTACTATATAGAGACCTACTCACGGAACGATCTACTATCTACTACTACGTAGAGACCTACCACGGAACGATCTACCATCTACTACATAGAGACCTACCACGGAATGATCTACCATCCACTACATAGAGACCTACCACGGAATGATCTACCATCTACTATATAGAGACCTACCACGGAATGATCTACCATCCACTACATAGAGACCTACCACGGAATGATCTACCATCCACTACATAGAGACCTACCACGGAATGATCTACCATCCACTACATAGACACCTACCACGGAACGATCTACCATCCACCATCCACTACATAGAGACCTACCACGCAACGATCTACCATCTACTACATAGAGACCTACCACGGAATGATCTACCATCTACTACATAGAGACCTACCACGGAATGATCTACCATCTACTACATAGAGACCTACCACGGAACGATCTACCATCCACATACATAGAGACCTACCACGGAACGATCTACCATCTACTACTACATAGAGACCTACCACGGAACGATCTACCATCTACTACATAGAGACCTACCACGGAACGATCTACCATCCACTCCAGTACACAGTGACCTACCACGGAATAGAGACCTACCGGAATGATCCACCATCCACTACATAGAGACCTACCACGGAACGATCTACCATCCACATACATAGAGACCTACCACGGAACGATCTACCATCTACTACATAGCTGACCTACCACGGAACGATCATACCATCCACTACATAGAGACCTACCACGGGAACGATCCACCATCCACTACATAGAGACCTACCACGGATCTACCATCCACCATCCACTACATAGAGACCTACCACGGAACGATCCACCATCCACCATCCACTACATAGTGACCTACCACGCAACGATCTACCATCATCCACTACATAGAGACCTACCACGGAACGACACCTATCGATACCATCTACTACATAGAGACCTACCACGGAACGATCTACCATCCACCATCCACTACATAGAGACCTACCACGGAACGATCTACCATCTACTACATATATAGAGACCTACCACGGAACGATCTACCATCTACTACATACACAGAGACCTACCACGGAACGATCTACCATCCACTACATACAGACCTACCACGGAATGATCTACCATCCACTACATACAGACCTACCACGGAATGATCTACCATCCACTACATACAGACCTACCACGGAATGATCTACCATCCACTACATAGAGACCTACCACGGAACGATCTACCATCCATCACACAGCAATACGCCAGGCAAGGAATGCTTGATGGAAGAGCTAAAGGAATAAGTGGTGAAAGAGTTATTGTGAGAGTGGTAACATGAGGCGCATAAAGGGCAGCAGTAAGGCAGTTGTACTGAATTTTCCCCAGTGAACCTGAGAAGGACATTTTTGAAAAAGAAATGGCCTGTTGAGAGAGATATTCTGATGATGAAGTATTTGTAAGCGTCAATTTGTGCGGGGATACCAAATTTAACTTGAAATCTTCCTTTTACTTTTTTTGTAGACGGCCAAGCCATGTTTGATTAAATCATCTCTGACATCAACACATTCTTTCAAAATTTGCGTGTGCTTTGAGCTGACATGACAAATATTCTGGCAGTGGCAGTTATAATATAACTTATTTATAGAATGCTAAGAGAGTTATGACCACATCATTGACAACACAGTATTTGCTATATAAAACAGTATGTATCTTGGTTAACGATGATGTGGTCATAACTCAGGTGTGAATAAAACCCTTGAAAAATAAAAATAAGAAAAACCTATTAAACCACCCCCCAAACCCCCCCCCCCCCCCCAAAACAAGCCAAAAATAACCCAACAAAAAAGCCCAACAAAACAAAACAACACCCCTTCCCCCCCCCAAAAAAAAGAAAATAAATGAAATAAATAAATAAAAGAGATAAATAAATCAAAGCCTCCATTTCTTGGGTGACATCTTAAATTTCCGGCTTACAAAAAAACAAAAAAACAACACAAAATTTCAAAAGTGACAGCGTCACAGAAGGCAATGGTTATTATGCTATTCTCGTTATCCCGAAACATTTGATGAGCACAGGGCGATGAATTGCTGGGTGTCTGGGTATAGGTGTCGTACTCACCTGTTGGAAGGTGGCTACAACCATGTTGTCTGGAAAAAGATTTCTGAAAGTCGCAAAAGACAAGAATTAAAAGATGGATGAGGAGGAAAATTTGCACTGATACTCATTTGACAGGGGATGTTGTATGGGAAACATGAAGAGAAGCATATCAACCAGGGGTTCTGAATCAGCTTTTTTTTTAAACCAGTGGCGACGGTGGCTGAGCGGTTAGACTGCAGGACTGGGAATCATGAGGTCCCCGAGTTCGAATCCTAGGCAAAGCCAGGTCCGACGTTGTATTCTTTGGGAAAGACACTTAACACGTATTTTCCCCATTCTACCCAGGCGCAAATGAGCACAGCCACTAGCTTGGGAGTAAAAACTTGCATCACACTAGCGTCCTGGCCAGGAGGTGATTATTGTCACATGTTCTGCTTCACGCTATAGAAACTGTGATAAGCTCCGGCTCTATGGGCCTTAAGGGCCTTGAAGGAACTTTACTTTACTTTTTTTTAAAAACCAGGGATAGTTAAACCCTTCGTAATCGAATATTTGGGGTATCGAACTTGAACTATGGGTACTGACATTTTTAGTATTTTTTTCGCCATGCAAGGGAAGGGGTTATGGAACCATAAATATTCCAGAATCAATTGACGGGGGGGGGGGGGGAGAGGGGGGAGTGGGGCTGTAGTCATCAAAAGGTTAAGAATCCCTGGTATTACTATAGACATGACCACACACCCTTCATGTCAGAGCCCATGGGGAAAACACGAGGCGAATGCAAACGCAATAAATACAAACGTGCACGGACTACAAACAGACTCAAACCTATGACCTCTACATTAGAAACCCACGACCTTGTCCTGAAGGGCACAGCGTAGTATGGTGGATATTGCTTCTCTTTAGTAAAACAAAGCAAAATAAAGTAAGTTTCATACTCTAAGTTGAGCGTAGGGTAATCAAGAGTCGAGTCCTGATTATTTCTAGGGCACATGGTATAGTGTGGTAGTTTGCCATTGCTTTCCACGCCGCTTTTACTTCGGCCGAGTCTGAATAGACCTAGCTACCCATTTCGCTGCTGAGTCGACAGGAGGGCAAGAAAAAGTTGCCCGGAACGGGAATCGAAACTCGGGCCTCCTCCGGCGTGGGAGTCAGAAGCTCTACCCTCTGAGTTCTACCCACTGAGTTCTACCCACTGAGTTCTACCCACTGAGTTCTACCCACTGAGTTCTACCCACTGACTTCTACCCACTGAGTTCTACCCACTGAGTTCTACCCACTGAGTTCTACCCACTGAGTTCTACCCACTGAGTTCTACCCACTGAGTTCTACCCACTGAGTTCTACCCACTGAGTTCTACCCACTGAGTTCTACCCACTGAGTTCTACCCACTGAGTTCTACCCACTGAGTTCTACCCACTGAGTTCTACCCACTGAGTTCTACCCACTGAGTTCTACCCACTGAGTTCTACCCACTGAGTTCTACCCACTGAGCTCTATCCACTGAGACTGAGTTAACAGCACCACACACTCTACCCACTGAGACTGAGCTACCAGCACCACACACTCTACCCACTGAGACTGAGTTAACAGCACCACACGCTCTACCCACTGAGACTGAGCTACCAACACCACACTCTACCCACTGAGACTGAGCTACCAACACCACACACTCTACCCACTGAGACTGAGCTACCAGCACCACACACTCTACCCACTGAGACTGAGCTACCAGCACAACACACTCTACCCACTGAGACTGAGTTACCAGCACCACACACTCTACCCACTGAGTTACCAACACCACACACTCTACCCACTGAGCTACCAGCACCACACACTCTACCCACTGAGACTGAGCTAGCAACACCCACACTCTACCCACTGAGCTACCAACACCACACACTCTACCCACTGAGTTACCAGCACCACACACTCTACCCACTGAGCTACCAACACCACACACTCTACCCACTGAGTTACCAGCACCACACTCTACCCACTGAGACTGAGCTAGCAACACCACACACTCTACCCACTGAGCTACCAACACCACACACTCTACCCACTGAGCTACCAACACTACACACTCTACCCACTGAGACTGAGCTACCAGCACCACACACTCTACCCACTGAGTTACAAGCACCACACACTCTACCCACTGAGCTACCAACACTACACACTCTACCCACTGAGCTACCAACACCACACTCTACCCACTGAGACTGAGCTACCAACACCACACACTCTACCCACTGAGACTGAGTTACCAGCACCACACACTCTACCCACTGAGACTGAGTTACCAGCACCACACACTCTACCCACTGAGCTACCAACACCACACACTCTATCCACTGAGCTACCAGCACTACACGCTCTACCCACTGAGACTGAGCTACCAGCACTACACGCTCTACCCACTGAGACTGAGCTACCAGCACCACACACTCTACCCACTGAGACTGAGCTACCAGCACCACACACTCTACCCACTGAGACTGAGCTACCAACACCACACACTCTACCCACTGAGACTGAGCTACCAACACCACACACTCTACCCACTGAGACTGAGCTACCAGCACTACACGCTATACCCACTGAGACTGAGCTACCAACACCACACACTCTACCCACTGAGACTGAGCTACCAGCACACACACTCTACCCACTGAGCTACCAACACCACACTCTACCCACTGAGACTGAGCTAGCAACACCACACACTCTACCCACTGAGACTGAGCTAGCAACACCACACACTCTACCCACTGAGACTGAGCTAGCAACACCACACACTCTACCCACTGAGACTGAGCTAGCAACACCACACACTCTACCCACTGAGACTGAGCTAGCAACACCACACACTCTACCCACTGAGCTACCAACACCACACACTCTACCCACTGAGCTAGCAACACCACACACTCTACCCACTGAGACTGAGCTAGCAACACCACACACTCTACCCACTGAGACTGAGCTAGCAACACCACACACTCTACCCACTGAGCTACCAACACCACACACTCTACCCACTGAGCTACCAACACCACACACTCTACCCACTGAGCTACCAACACCACACTCTACCCACTGAGCTACCAGCACCACACACTCTACCCACTGAGCTACCAACACCACACACTCTACCCACTGAGCTAGCAACACCACACACTCTACACACTGAGCTAGCAACACCACACACTCTACCCACTGAGCTAGCAACACCACACACTCTACCCACTGAGCTAGCAACACCACACACTCTACCCACTGAGACTGAGCTAGCAACACCACACACTCTACCCACTGAGACTGAGCTAGCAACACCACACACTCTACCCACTGAGCTACCAACACCACACACTCTACCCACTGAGACTGAGCTACCAGCACTACACGCTCTACCCACTGAGACTGAGCTACCAGCACTACACGTTCTACCCACTGAGACTGAGCTACCAGCACCACACACTCTACCCACTGAGACTGAGCTACCAACACCACACTCTGGCCACTGAGACTGAGCTACCAGCACTACACGCTCTACCCACTGAGCTACCAGCACCACACACTCTACCCACTGAGACTGAGCTACCAGCACTACACGCTCTACCCACTGAGCTACCACACACGCTCTACCCACTGAGCTAGCAACACTACACACTCTACCCACTGAGCTACCAGCACTACACGCTCTACCCACTGAGCTACCAGCACTACACGCTCTACCCACTGAGCTACCAGCACTACACACTCTACCCACTGAGCTACCAGCACTACACACTCTACCCACTGAGCTACCAGCACTACACACTCTACCCACTGAGCTACCAGCACTACACGCTCTACCCACTGAGCTACCAGCACCACACTCTACCCACTGAGCTACCAGCACTACACACTCTACCCACTGAGCTACCAGCACCACACACTCTACCCACTGAGACTGAGCTACCAGCACTACACACTCTACCCACTGAGCTACCAGCACCACACTCTACCCACTGAGACTGAGCTACCAGCACCACACACTCTACCCACTGAGACTGAGCTACCAGCACCACACACTCTACCCACTGAGACTGAGCTACCAGCACCACACACTCTACCCACTGAGCTACCAGCACCACACACTCTACCCACTGAGACTGAGCTACCAGCACTACACTCTACCCACTGAGCTACCAGCACTACACGCTCTACCCACTGAGCTACCAGCACTACACGCTCTACCCACTGAGCTACAAGCACTACACACTACCCACTGAGCTACCAGCACTACAGCTCTACCCACTGAGCTACCAGCACTACACGCTCTACCCACTGAGCTACCAGCACTACACGCTCTACCCACTGAGCTAACAGCACCACACACTCTACCCACTGAGCTACCAGCACACACTCTACCCACTGAGCTACCAGCACCACACACTCTACCCACTGAGCTACCAGCACTACACACTCTACCCACTGAGCTACCAGCACCACACACTCTACCCACTGAGCTACCAGCACTGCACACTCTACCCACTGAGCTACCAGCACCACACACTCTACCCACTGAGCTACCAGCACTACACGCTCTACCCACTGAGCTACCAGCACCACACACTCTACCCACTGAGCTACCAGCACCACACACTCTACCCACTGAGCTACCCACTGAGACAGCACAGCACACACTCTACCCACTGAGACTGAGCTACCAGCACTACACACTCTACCCACTGAGACTGAGCTACCAGCACCACACACTCTACCCACGGAGACTGAGCTACCAGCACCACACACTCTACCCACTGAGACTGAGCTACCAGCACCACACACTCTACCCACTGAGACTGAGCTACCAGCACCACACACTCTACCCACTGAGACTGAGCTACCAGGACTACACGCTCTACCCTGAGACTGAGCTACCAGCACTACACACTCTACCCACTGAGCTACCAGCACCACACTCTACCCACTGAGACTGAGCTACCAGCACTACAGCTCTACCCACTGAGCTACCAGCACACACTCTACCACTGAGACTGAGCTACCAGCACTACACGCTCTACCCACTGAGACTGAGCTACCAGCATTACACGCTCTACCCACTGAGCTACCAGCACTACACGCTCTACCCACTGAGACTGAGCTACCAGCACCACACACTCTACCCACTGAGACTGAGCTACCAGCACTACACACTCTACCCACTGAGACTGAGCTAGCAGCACTACACACTCTACCCACTGAGACTGAGCTACCAGCACACACACTCTACCCACTGAGACTGAGCTACCAGCACTACACACTCTACCCACTGAGACTGAGCTACCAGCAACACACTCTACCCACTGAGACTGAGCTACCAGCACTACACACTCTACCCACTGAGCTGCCAACACACACACTCTACCCACTGAGCTACCAACACCACACACTCTACCCACTGAGCTACCAACACCACACACTCTACCCACTGAGACTGAGCTACCAGCACTACACACTCTACCCACTGAGACTGAGCTACCAGCACCACACACTCTACCCACTGAGACTGAGCTACCAGCACTACACACTCTACCCACTGAGACTGAGCTACCAGCACTACACACTCTACCCACTGAGACTGAGCTACCAGCACCACACACTCTACCCACTGAGACTGAGCTACCAGCACTACACACTCTACCCACTGAGCTACCAACACCACACACTCTACCCACTGAGCTACCAACACCACACACTCTACCCACTGAGACTGAGCTACCAACACCACACACTCTACCCACTGAGCTACCACACACACACTCTACCCACTGAGACTGAGCTACCAACACTACACACTCTACCCACTGAGACTGAGCTACCAACACTACACACTCTACCCACTGAGACTGAGTTACACCAGCACCACACACTCTACCCACTGAGACTGAGCTACCAACACTACACACTCTACCCACTGAGACTGAGCTACCCACTGAGCACTACACACTCTACCCACTGAGACTGAGCTACCAGCACCACACACTCTACCCACTGAGACTGAGTTACCAGCACCACACACTCTACCCACTGAGACTGAGAACCACACACTCTACCCACTGAGACTGAGCTACAACACTACACACTCTACCCACTGAGACTGAGCTACCAACACTGACTCTACCCACTGAGACTGAGCTACCAACACTACACACTCTACCCACTGAGACTGAGTTACCAGCACCACACACTCTACCCACTGAGACTGAGACACTCTACCCACTGAGACTGAGCTACCAGCACTACACACTCTACCCACTGAGACTGAGCTCCAGCACTACACACTCTACCCACTGAGCTACCAGCACTACCCACTGAGCTACCAACACCACACACTCTACCCACTGAGCTACCAACACCACACACTCTACCCACTGAGACTGGGAGCTAGCACCACACGCTCTACCCACTGAGCTACCAGCACCACACACTCTACCCATTGAGACTGGAGTTACCAGCACTACAAACTCTACCCACTGAGACTGAGCTACAAGCACCACACGCTCTACCCACCGAGCTGGGAGCAACACCACACACTACCCACCGAGCACACCAACACCACACACTCTACCCACTGACTGAGCTACCAGCACCACACACTCTACCCACTGAGACTGAGCTAGCAACACCACACACTCTACCCACCGAGCTACCAGCACCACACACTCTACCCCCACTACCAACAGGAGCTACCAACACCACACACTCTACCCACCGAGCTACCAACACCACACACTTACAAGCACCACACACCCAGCACCCACTGAGACTGAGCTCTACCCAACACCACACACTCTACCCACTGAGACTACCCACCGAGCTACCAGCACCACACACTCTACCCACTGAGACAGACCACACACTCTACCCACTGAGCTACCAGCACCACACGCTACCCACTGAGACTGAGCTACCAGCACTACACACTCTACCCACTGAGACCAGCACTGAACTACCAACACAGAGCTACCACACACTCTACCCACTGAGAGACTGAGCTACCAGCACTACACGCTCTACCCACTGAGCTACCAGCACTACACGCTCTACCCACTGAGAGCTACCCACTGAGCTACAGCACTACACACTCTACCCACTGAGCTACCAGCACCACACACTCTACCCACTGAGCTACCAGACTGAGCCACCAGCACTACACACTCTACCCACTGAGCTACCAGCACTACACACTCTACCCCCAGCTCTACCCACTGAGCTACCAGCACTACACGCTCTACCCACTGAGACTGAGCTACCAGCACCACACACTCTACCCACTGAGACTGAGCTACCAGCACTACACACTCTACCCACACTCACATACCCACTGAGACTGAGCTACCAGCACTACACACTCTACCCACTGAGCTACCAGCACCACACACTCTACCCACTGAGACTGAGCTACCAGCACCACACTCTACCCACTGAGACTGAGCTACCAGCACTACACACTCTACCCAGCTACCAGCACTACACACTCTACCCACTGAGACTGAGCTACCAGCACTACACACTCTACCCACTGAGCTACCAGCACTACACGCTCTACCCACTGAGCTACCAGCACTACACGCTCTACCCACTGAGCTACCAGCACCACACACTCTACCCACTGAGACTGAGCTACCAGCACCACACTCTACCCACTGAGCTACCAGCACCACACACTCTACCCACTGAGACTGAGCTACCAGCACCACACACTCTACCCAC
>JAXRKP010000523.1:260000-277500 GCA_037039925.1 Doris montereyensis
TGTGTGTATTTATGCGTGTGTATAATATTCATGTCTGTATGTGTGTAACATGAGTGTGTATGCATGTGTTAGAGTATGCATGTGTGTGTGTATATGTATGGATGCATCCGTGTGTAGGTGTGAGTATGAATGTGTGTGTGAGTATCCATGTTTGTATGCATTTGTGTATATGCATGATTGCATGTATATATGTGTGTGTTTTTTTCTTTTGTTTTGTGAGTGCTACGTTTGTGATGTGAATTGGTCGCAACTGTTACTTTCATTCCGTCTTGTTTGTATCCTACGCTTTGTTTATAAAAAGTGTCTTTATGGTAGTTATTAGTATCCGAGTCGAGGACCCGGAAATTGTGTGTTAATTAAGAGTTTTCCCAAAGAATACAACGTCGGGTTTAGCATTGCCAGGACTCAAACGCAGGACACCACGAGGCCAAAGCAGACAGGCACGTAATACAACAATCTTGCCATGTCGGTTTTGTCAGCTTAGGCAAATCAAGCGGTTCTGATTCTGATTTTGATTCTGATTTTGATTCTATTTCTGCTTTTGATTCTGATTCTGGTTCTCGTTCTAGTTCTGATTCTGATTCTGATTCTGATTCTGATTCTGGTTCTGATTCTGGTTCTGATTCTGATTCTGATTCTGATTCTGATCCTGATTCTGATTCTGATTCTGGTTCTGATTCTGGTTCTGATTCTGGTTCTGCTTCTGACTATAAAATTCAGGTAACATCATTTTACCTTGAACTTTTGCAGGTAAGTATATGATACGGACGGATAATTGATAAACATGGAATACACAACGGCAACAAAAAAGAAAGAAAGAAAAAAGAAAAAGAATTCTCACAGAAACACGACATAAATGAATACATGTGGTGGACCCCACCGCCAATTTGTTATTTACCAGAAATGATGGTACAGACTGTTATATATATGAATACCTGTGGTGGACCCCAACGCGCAATATGTTACTTACCGGAAATGACAGTACAAGCTGTTAGTGGCACAACGCACATTTTCAAGATCCGCATGTAGAGGTCACCGGGCATTCCTGGAAGCGTAAAGTCAAACGATAGAGTCAGGGATCCAGTCTTCCAACGATAGAGTCAGGGATCATGTCTTCAAACGATAAAGTCAGGGGTCCTGACGTCAAACGATAGAGTCAGGGGTCCTGACGTCAAACGATAGAGTCAGGGGTCCTGACGTCAAACGATAGAGTCAGGGGTCCTGACGTCAAATGATAGAGTCAGGGGTCCTTACGTCAAATGATAGAGTCAGGGGTCCTGACGTCAAACAATTGAGTCAGGGAACCTGACGTCAAACGATAGAGTCAGGGGTCCTGACGTCAAACAATAGAGTCAGGGATCATGTCTTCAAACGATAAAGTCAGGGGTCCTGACGTCAAACAATAGAGTCAGGGAACCTGACGTCAAACGATAGAGTCAGGGGTCCTGCCGTCAAACAATAGATCAGGGGTCATGTCGTCAAACGATAGAGTCAGGGGTCCTGACGTCAAACGATAGAGTCAGGGGTTATGTCGTCGAAGATAAAGTCAGGGGTCCTGACGTCAAACAATAGAGTCAGGGGTCCTTACGTCAAATGATAGAGTTAGGGGTCCTGACGTCAAACAATAGAGTCAGGGTCCTGACGTCAAACAATAGAGTCAGGGTCATGTCGTCAAACGATAGAGTCAGGGGTTATGTTGTCAAACAATAGAGTCCGGAGACCTGACGTCAAACGATAGAGTCAGAGGACCTGACGTCAAACGATAGAGTCAGGGGTCCTGACGTGAAACGATAGAGTCAGGGGTCATGTCGTCAACGATAAAATCAGGGGTCTTGACGTCAAACGATAGAGTCAGGGGTCCTGTCGTCAAACGATAGAGTCAGGAGTCCTGACGTCAAACGACAGAGTCAGGGGTCATGTCGTCAAACGATAAAGTCAGAGGTCATGTTGTCGTACGATAAAGTCAGAGGTCCTGTCGTCAAATAATAAAGTCAGGGGTCATGACGTCAAACGATAAAGTCAGGGGTCATGACGTCAAACGATAAAGTCAGGGTCCTATCGTCAAACGACAAATTCAGGGTTATTTCGTCAAACGATAAAGTCAGGGGTCATGACGTCAAACGATAAAATCAGGGGTCATGTCGTCAAACGATAAAGTCAGAGGTCATGTCGTTAAACGATAAAGTCAGAGGTCATGTCGTCAAACGATAAGGTCAGGAGAAAGGCCGTCATACCATAGAGGCAGGGGTCATGCCTTGAAACGATAGAGTCAGGGATCATGCCAGAAGTGACCAAACAAAGGCATGAAATAGAAGATAAAGCTACATAGGGACACAGTTTGTTTGTTTGACTAGAATTCACTCTGTCCACTATATGCAGTGATTTCAGTATGAATGGAAGGAAACAGTAAGAAGATTAAGGATAAGTGAAAGAGTGACAAGAAAGAAGCAGTATCTACCAGCAGTTCTTCACCAAGACACGAGAGCCTATTACGAACCTAGTAAACCATCCTGAGAAAAAGGAGATAGCACAAACAAATCTTAGAAAAGCATACTCAATAAAACTAGTCTTAGAAAAGCATACTCAATAAAAATGTCTTAGGAAAACATATTCAATAAAACTAGTCTTAGAAAAACATACTCAATAAAACTAGTCTTAGAAAAGCATACTCAATAAGAACTAGTCTTAGAAAAGCATACTCAATAAAAATGTCTTAGGAAAACATATCCAATAAAAGGTCTTAGGACAGCATATTCAATAAAGAGGTTTTAGAAAAGTACTTTCAATAAAAAGGCGCTGAAACGGTCTTAGAAAAGCACTTTCAATAATAACAAAAAAGGTATCAGAAAAGCATATCTAAAATATGTTCTCGAAAATCATATGCAATATTTAGATCTTAAAAAAGCAAGCTCTATAAGTAGAGAAAAGCATATTCAATAAAGAGATGTTAAAAATATATATTAAATAGAAAGGTTCTAGAAAAGGAGCTTCAATAAAAATGTCTTAGGAAGCATTTTCAATACGAAGCTCTTAGAGAAGTACTCTCTATAAAAATGTCTCAGAAAAGCACTTCCAATAAAATGCTCTTAGAAAAAGGGTTTTAATGACAAGGTCTTAGAAAAGCACTTCCAATAAAATGCTTTTTAGAAAAAGGGTTTCAATGACAAGGTCTTAGAAAAGCACTTCCAATAAGAAGCTCTTAGAAAAAGGGTTTCAATGACAATGTCTTAAAAAAAGCACTAAAACCGTCTTAGAACAGGAGTTTCAAAATCAAGGTTTAAGCAAACGTTTCAATAACAAGGTTTTAGAAAAGGAGTTTCAATAAAAAGATCAATCCACATAATGACGCCATAAGCCAGCGTACTTAACCACATCGTGATATATCCTAGGCTATGGCATGTCTATCAACTTGATGACGTCATAGTACATCGTTTTTATCCACATCGTGATATATCCTAGGCTATGGCATGTCTATCAACTTGATGACGTCATAGTACATCGTTTTTATCCACATCGTGATACATCCTATGCTATGGCATGTCTATCAAATGGATGACGTCATAGGACAGCGTATTTATCGGCATTGTGATATATCCTAGACTATGGCTTACCTATCCACATGACCGTTTCATAGTACAGCGTATTTATCCACATTGTGATATATCCTAGACTATCGCTTACCTATCCACATGATCGCTTCATAGTACAGCGTACTTATCCACATTATGATGTATCCTAGGCTATGGCTTACGTAGCTACACGATGACGTCAGAGGACAGCGTAATTATCCACATTGTGATATATCCTAGGATATGGCTTAACTATCCACATGAGGATGTCATAAAACGGTGTGCATATCCATAGTGTGATATATCCTAGGATATGGCTTAACTATCTACATGAGGATGTCATGAAACGGTGTGCATATCCATAGTGTGATATATTCTAGGCTATGGCTTAACTATCTACATGAGGATGTCATAAAACGGTGTGCATATCCATAGTGTGATATACCTAGGATATTGTCTTACTATCGACATGATGATGTCATAAAACGGTGTGCATATCCATAGTGTGATATATCCTAGGATATGGCTTAACTATCTACATGATGATGTCATGAAACGGTGTGCATATCCATAGTGTGATATATGTTAGGATATTGCTTAACTATCTACAAGAGGATGTCATAAAACGGTGTGCATATCCACAGTGTGATATATCCTAGGATATGGCTTAACTATCTACATGAGGATGTCATGAAACGACGTACATATCCACATTGCGATATATGCTAGGCTATGGCTTAGCTATCCAAATTATGACGTCATCAGACGGGGTACATATCCATATTGTGATATATCTTAGACTATGGCTTACCTATGCACCTATGCACATTGTGACGTCATGACGTCATAGGACAACGTAATGTCTATATTGTGATATATCCTAGGCTATGGCTTACCAATCCACATGATGAAGTCATAGGACAGTGTACTTATCCATATTGTGATATATCTTAGGCTATGGATTACCTATCCACATGATGACGTCATCATACGGTTTACCTATCCATATTGTGATATATCCTAGGCTATGGCTTAACTATCCACACGATGACGTCAGAGGACAGCTTACCTATCAACATCACGACGCCATAAGACGGCCTACCTATCCATATTACTATTGGGATCGATCCTTGGCTATGGCTTACCTATCCACATGATGACGTCATCAGACTTCATACCTATCCATATCTTGATATATCCTAGGCTATGGCTTATCTATCCACAAGATGATGTCACCAGATGGCTTACCTATCCACATGATGACGTCCATTGTGATGTATCTAGGTTATGGCTTACATGTCCACACGACGACGTCAGAGGACAGCGTATTTATCCACAATTAAATAAATCATAAGCTATGGATTACCTATCCACATAATGACGTCATAGGACAGCGTATTTATCCAAATTGTGATATATCCTAGACTATGGCTTACCTATCTACATGGTGACGTCATCAGACGGCATACCTATCCACATTGTAATATATCCTAGGCTATGGACTAATCATCCACTTGATGACGTCACAGGACAGCGTACTTATCCACATTGTGATACATCCTAGGCTAGGGATTACCTATCCACATCATGACGTCACAGGACAGCGTACTTATCCACATTGTGATACATCCAAGGCTATGGATTATCTATCCACATCATGACGTCACAGGACAGCGTATTTATCCACATTGTGATACATCCTAGGCTAGGGATTACCTATCCACATCATGACGTCACAGGACAGCGTATTTATCCACATTGTGATACATCCTAGGCTAGGGATTACCTATCCACATCATGACGTCACAGGACAGCGTATTTATCCACATTGTGATATATCCTAGGCTATGACTTACCTGTCCATATGATGACGTCATGAAAGGGTGTACCTATCCACAATGTGATATATCCTAGGATATGACTTAATTTTCCACACGATGACGTCATCAGACGGTGTACCTATCCACATTGTGATATATCCTAGGTTATGGCTTACATATCCACACGATGACGACAGAGGACAGCGTACTTATCCACATTGTAATATATCCTAAGCTATGGATTACCTATCCACATGAGACGTCACCAGACGGGATAACTATCCATATTGTGATATATCCTAGGATACGGCTTACCTATCCACATGATGACGTCATTAGATGGCTTACCTATCCATATTGTGATATATCCTAGGATATGGCTTACCTATCCATATTGTGATATATCCTAGGATATCCTAGGATATGGCTTACATATTCACAGGATGACGTCATCATATGGCTTACCTATCCATATTGTGATATATCCTAGAATATGGCTTACATATTCACATGATGCCGTCATTAGATGGCTTACCTATCCATATTGTGATATATCCTAGGCTATGGCTTACCTATCCATATTGTGATATATCCTAGGATATGGCTTACATATCCATATTGTGATATATCCTAGGATATGGCTTAATATTCACAGGATGACGTCATCGGATGGCTTACCTATCCATGTTGTGATATATCCTAGGCTATGGCTTACCTATCCACATGATGACGTCATCAGACGGCTTGAACTCCCTGACGACAAATCCCAAGACAAAGCCAATCGTGATGCCAATCAATGTCAGAACCATGAGGGAGTTTTGGCGCAGACAAAGCAGACACTGGCCTTTGACTGTTTTGTCTGTCCTTGAGTGTCTGTCGGTGGGTCTTCCGGTTTGGCCCTTTTCCATGAGATGAGTCGTGTTGTCTTTGTCCTCCATGTCTTCTGTCAGAAAGAGAAATTTGTCTTTAAGGCGCAAGTGTGGGTGTGTATCTATGTGTGTGTGTGTGTGTGTATGTATGTATGTATGTGTGTGTGTGGGTGTGTGTGTGTGGGTGTGTGTGTGTGGGCGTGTGTGCGTGTGTGTGAATTTTGCTCTCAGAATACGTGCCAATTCGCTCCAAACAACAGCCGCACAGTGAGAGAAAAGATCGTTCTCTCGTCTGTGTTTTGATTCTAGGACAAATTCTCTTCGTCATCAGAATTTCTCAGATTGCAAGTAGATTTGTAATGTTGTAATAGATCGAACAGTAGCGGGGGGGGGAGGGGGAAGGGAGGCAAGATCTTTTAAGGATTTCTACTGTTTAAAAAGCCGACCAATATAGATGCCATCAAAACCACATCAGCTTTCATTGTGCCTAATGTCTGATGGGAGCTAACGAAAGGTGGGGGGGGGGGTGTGGGGTGGTATTTTCTTATTGCAATAATGACATATTTTTTAATTCAATTCTATTCAATTCAGTTATCCATAAAAAAGAAATTACAAGTGTGTTATCACTTCTTTCGTTAGAAATATAAGAATACGTCAATATATTTAGATTGAAGCAAATTTGACTTTTATTGATCATTCATGCATAGATTCTAGAACTAAATAGATTTAAAAGATAAATAAGAGAGTAAACAAATAGTGTGGTGAAACAATGTACATCATTCAATTCAATTCAATTCATCATCTTTATTTATCCTTAAAAAAAGGAAATTATACTTGTGTTATCACAATTTCCGTTTGAAAAATAAAAGAATACATCAATGCATTTAAATTAAAACAAATTTAACGTAGTTAATCATTAATGTTTAGATTTGAGGAGAAGTATACAAAAATTAAAGACAATTCAGCTTAGCTTCATACACATTCATCATATTCTCACAAATCACTTATGCTCCATTCATCAATTCTCATTGTAAAACTGTCCAAATGTTAGAAATCTTGGGTTCCTGTTTGACCAACATTTGGCTGTGAAAAATCACAAAGCAAAATTAAGCCAGTGTCTCTTCTTTCAAATCAATAACATAGGTCGTATAAATGATTTTCTAGACACTGGTGCAACTAAATTATTCGTTCACTCAATAATAACAAGCAAATTGGAATTGCAATTCTCTTTTGTATGTCTTCCTAAGTCATTATTCAGAAGATGGCAAAAAATAAAAATGTCTTAGCCAGACCCATCACCAAAACCTAGTCTAGGAATAATATATGTACGAAACTATACCTGAGACTTTATCAGAACATAATTTCAGGACACGTGATGTTATATTGTCTGGCCTACCGGCTTAATTTATTTTAAGCTTTTTAAAAATTGTCACTTGCTTCATCTCCATTGACTGTTGTTGGTGTATATCCATTGACTGTTGGTGGTGTATCTCCATTGACTGTTGGTGGTGTATCTCCATTGACTGTTGGTGGTGTATCTCTATTGACTATTGGTGGTGTATCTCTATTGACTGTTGGTGGTGTATCTCTATTGACTGTTGGTGATGTATCTCTATTAACTGTTGGTGATGTATTTCCATTGACTGTTGGTGATGTATCTCCATTAACTGTTGGTGGTGTATCTCTATTGACTGTTGGTGATTTATCTCCTTTGACTGTTGGTGATGTATGTCCATTGACTGTTGGTGGTGTATCTCCATTGACTGTTGGTGGTGTATCTCCATTGACTGTTGGTGGTGTATCTCCATTGACTGTTGGTGGTGTATCTCCATTGACTGTTGGTGGTGTATCTCCATTGACTGTTGGTGTATCTCCATTGACTGTTGGTGGTGTATCTCCATTGACTGTTGGTGGTGTATCTCCATTGACTGTTGGTGGTGTATCTCCATTGACTGTTGGTGGTGTATCTCCATTGACTGTTGGTGGTGTATTTCCATTGACTGTTGGTGTATCTCCATTGACTGTTGGTGTATCTCCATTGACTGTTGGTGTATCTCCATTGACTGTTGGTGATGTATCTCCATTGACTGTTGGTGGTGTATCTCCATTGAATGTTGGTGGTGTATCTCCATTGACTGTTGGTGGTGTATGTCCATTGACTGTTGGTGGTGTATCTCCATTGACTGTTGGGTGTATCTCCATTGACTGTTGGTGGTGTATGTCCATTGACTGTTGGTGGTGTATGTCCATTGACTGTTGGTGGTGTATCTTCATTGACTGTTGGTGGTGTATGTCCATTGACTGTTGGTGGTGTATGTCCATTGACTGTTGTTGGTGTATCTCCATTGACTGTTGGTGGTGTATCTCCATTGACTGTTGGTGATGTATATCCATTGACTGTTGGTGGTGTATGTCCATTGACTGTTGGTGTATGTTCATTGACTGTTGGTGGTATATGTCCATTGACTGTTGGTGATGTATGTCCATTGACTGTTGGTGGTGTATGTCCATTGACTGTTGGTGGTGTATGTCCATTGACTGTTGGTGGTATATGTCCATTGACTGTTCGTGATGTATGTCCATTGACTGTTGGTGGTATATGTCCATTGACTGTTGGTGGTATATGTTCATTGACTGTTGGTGGTATATGTCCATTGACTGTTGGTGGTATATGTTCATTGACTGTTGGTGATATATGTCCATTGACTGTTGGTGGTGTATGTCCATTGACTGTTGGTGGTATATGTCCATTGACTGTTGGTGGTGTATGTCCATTGACTGTTGGTGGTGTATGTCCATTGACTGTTGGTGGTGTATGTCCATTGACTGTTGGTGTATGTCCATTGACTGTTGGTGGTGTATGTCCATTGACTGTTGGTGATGTATCTCCTTTGACTGTTGGTGATGTATGTCCATTGACTGTTGGTGATGTATGTCCATTGACTGTTGGTGATGTATGTCCATTGACTGTTGTGATGTATGTCCATTGACTGTTGGTGATGTATGTCCATTGACTGTTGGTGATGTATGTCCATTAACTGTTGGTGGTGTATCTCCTTTGACTGTTGGTGGTGTATCTCCATTGACTGTTCTGTTGGTGGTGTATCTCCATTGACTGTTGGTGTATCTCCATTGACTCTTGGTGTATCTCCATTCACTGTTGGTGTATCTTCATTGACTGTTGGTGTATCTTCATTGACTGTTGGTGTATCTCCATTGACTGTTGGTGTATATCCATTGACTGTTGGTATATCTCCATTGACTCTTGGTGGTGTATCTCTATTGACAGTTGGTGTATCTCCATTGACTGTTGGTGGTGTATATCCATTGACTGTTGGTGTATCTCCATTGACTGTTGGTGGTGTATGCCCATTGACTGTTGGTGGTGTATGTCCATTGACTGTTGATGATGTATGTCCATTGACTGTTGGTGTATCTCCATTGACTGTTGGTGGTGTATGTCCATTGACTGTTGGTGATGTATGTCCATTGACTGTTGGTGGTGTATCTCCATTGACTGTTGGTGGTGTATGTCGATTGACTGTTGGTGATGTATGTCCATTGACTGTTGGTGGTGTATGTCCATTGACTGTTGGTGATGTATGTCCATTGACTGTTGGTGTATGTCAATTGACTGTTGGTGATGTATGTCCATTGACTGTTGGTGGTTTATGTCCATTGACTGTTGGTGTATGTCCATTGACTGTTGGTGATGTATGTCCATTGACTGTTGGTGATGTATCTCCATTGACTGTTGGTGATGTATGTCCATTGACTGTTGGTGATGTATGTCCATTGACTGTTGGTGATGTATGTCCATTGACTGTTGGTGGTGTATCTCCATTGACTGTTGGTGGTGTATCTCCATTGACTGTTGGTGGTGTATGTCCATTGACTGTTGATGATGTATCTCCATTGACTGTTGGTGATGTATGTCCATTGACTGTTGGTGATGTCTGTCCATTGACTGTTGGTGTATGTCAATTGACTGTTGGTGATGTATGTCCATTGACTGTTGGTGGTGTATGTCCATTGACTGTTGGTGTATGTCCATTGACTGTTGGTGATGTATGGCCATTGACTGTTGGTGATGTATCTCCATTGACTGTTGGTGATGTATGTCCATTGACTGTTGGTGATGTATGTCCATTGACTGTTGGGGATGTATGTCCATTGACTGTTGGTGGTGTATCTCCATTGACTGTTGGTGGTGTATGTCCATTGACTGTTGATGATGTATGTCCATTGACTGTTGGTGATGTATGTCCATTGACTGTTGGTGGTGTATGTCCATTGACTGTTGGTGATGTATGTCCCTTGACTGTTGGTGATGTATGTCCATTGACTGTTGGTGGTGTATGTCCATGGACTGTTGGTGGTGTATGTCCATTGACTGTTGGTGATGTATGTCCATTGACTGTTGGTATATGTCCATTGACTGTTGGTGGTGTATCTCCATTGACTGTTGGTAGTGTATGTCCATTGACTGTTGGTGATGTATGTCCATTGACTGTTGGTGATGTATGTCCATTGACTGTTGGTGATGTATGTCCCTTGACTGTTGGTGATGTATGTCCATTGACTGTTGGTGATGTATGTCCTTGACTGTTGGTGATGTATGTCCATTGACTGTTGGTGTATGTCCATTGACTGTTGGTGGTGTATCTCCATTGACTGTTGGTGGTGTATGTCCATTGACTGTTGGTGGTGTATGTCCATTGACTGTTGGTGGTGTATGTCCATTGACTGTTGGTGGTGTATCTCCATGGACTGTTGGTGGTGTATCTCCATTGAATGTTGGTGCATGTTCATTGGCTGTTTGTGTATCTCCATTGACTGTTGGTGGTGTATATCCATTGACTGTTGGTGATGTATGTCCATTGACTGTTGGTGGTGTATCTCCATTGACTGTTGGTGGTGTATCTCTATTGACTGTTGGTGTATCTCCATTGAGTGTTGGTGTATCTCCATTGACTGTTGGTGGTGTATCTCTATTGACTGTTGGTGATGTATCTCCATTGACAGTTGGTGGTGTATCTCCATTGACTGTTGGTGTATCTCCATTGACTGTTGGTGTATCTCCATTGACTGTTGGTGTATCTCCATTGACTATTGGTGTATATCCATTGACTGTTGGTGTATCTCCATTGACTTTTGGTGGTGTATCTCCATTGACTGTTGGTGGTGTATCTCCATTGACTGTTGGTGGTGTATTATCTCCATTGACTGTTGGTGGTGTATCTCTATTGACTGTTGGTGGTGTATATCCATTGACTGTTGGTGGTGTATGTCCATTGACTGTTGGTGGTGTATCTCCATTGACTGTTGGTGGTGTATCTCTATTGACTGTTGGTGGTGTATATCCATTGACTGTTGGTGGTGTATGTCCATTGACTGTTGGTTGTGTATCTCTATTGACTGTTGGTGGTGTATCTCTATTGACTGTTGGTGGTGTATGTCCATTGACTGTTGGTGGTGTATATCCATTGACTATTGGTGGTGTATCTCCATTGACTGTTGGTGGTGTATCTCTATTGACTGTTGGTGGTGTATCTCTATTGACTGTTGGTGGTGTATCTCTATTGACTGTTGGTGGTGTATTTCCATTGACTGTTGGTGGTGTATCTCCATTGACTGTTGGTGGTGTATATCCATTGACTATTGGTGGTGTATCTCTATTGACTGTTGGTGGTGTATCTCCATTGACTGTTGGTGGTGTATCTCCATTGACTGTTGGTGGTGTATCTCCATTTTCTTTGAGGCTGCTTCTTACACCATCTATTTGGTCATAAAAGCCAAGTTGATCAAATCTGGCGTAATACGTGTTGAGGTCGTAACATGCTCTTTTTCTTCTCCTTTCTCTAAAATTATAAATTTTCTTTTCTTCCTTTAGCCTACAATGTTTTTCATTCCATCCCAGACATATTTCAAGTAAAAAATAATCCTCAATGTTTGTTTTTGTATTTCTTTTTGGCATTCATTAGTTTTAAATTTTTTAAAATTTTTGAACAGTTTTATTCTTTTCGCCATTTCCCTCCATGAGTGCACGTTATCGTTTGTATGTTATTGAGAGATTGTTTGAGTTGGCGTGTCATCAATGCTGTATTATTTGGACATTCTTTTGTGGTTTTCTTTTCTAGGACAGTTTCCTGACAGAAACTAACTTAAGAGCTCACAACATCATTCAGTTTCTAAAGGCTCTCACATGAGTCACAAAACACACTTCACTCAGTACAAGAAAAACAATCTTTAAACTTTCCACATGCATCATCATTCGAGACAAAGTCATTTTTTAAAATTGTCCTTTCCTCAATAAATTTGATCTTGATATACATCTATATATGTTGGTGGTATATATATATGTTATATATATATATATATATATATATCTATATATATATATATATATATATATTTATATATATATATATATATATATATGTTATATATATATATATATATATATATAGATAGATAGATATGTATATATATATATATAGTTATATATATATATATATATATATATATATATATATATAGATAGATAGATATATAGATAGATAGATAGATAGATAGATAGATAGATAGATAGATAGATAGATAGATAGATAGAAAGAAAAGTTAAAAAAAAAAATAAAATAAAAAAATGGATATATATATATATATATATATATATATATATATATATATATATATATATATATATATATATATAAATGGATATAAATATAGATGGATATATAATATATATATATATATATATATATATATATATATATATATACATATATATAGATAGATAGATAGATAGATAGATATATAGATAGATAGATAGATAGATAGATAGATGGATAGATAGATAGATATATAGATAGATAGGTAGATAGATAGATAGATAGATAGATAGATAGATAGATAGATAGATAGATAGATAGATAGATAGAAAGATAGATACATACATATATAAATGGATATAAATATAGATGGATAATATATATATATATATATATATATATATATATATATATATATATATATATATATATATATATATATATAGATATATATATATATATATAGATAGATAGATAGATGGATAGATAGATAGATAGATAGATAGATAGATAGATAGATAGATAGATAGATAGATAAAAAGATAGATACATACATGTATATAGATAGATACTTAGGTAAAGAGAAGGAAAGAAAGAAAGAGAAACACAGAGAGAAACACAGAGAGAGCGAGAGAGAGAGAGAGAGAGAGAGAGAGAGAGAGAGAGAGAGAGAGAGAGAGAGAGAGAGAGAGAGAGAGAGAGAGAGAGAGAGAGAGAGAGAGAGAGAGAGAGAGAGAGAGAGAGAGAGAGAGAGAGAGAGAGAGAGAGAGAGAGAGAGAGAGACAGACAGACAGACAGACAGACAGACAGACAGACAGACAGACAGACAGACAGACAGACAGTAGAGCTATAAAGACAGAGACAGAGAGAGAAAGAAACAGACGCAGACACCGAGACAGAGAGGTTCATTTTGTCTAAGCAGTATCTCTACAAGAGGTGTATTCTCACAGACGTACACTACTTTATAACCTCTACCTGCGCTTTAGCATCAGACTCATTCTTGATAAGCTTGCCAGCTAGGAAACAATAATTGTATTAGTGTGCATTGCATGTTTGCACAGTTAACATCTGAGTTTATTTTTTATATCTTAGTTTTACTGACATCTGCTTTGGTGTGATCCATTATGGTTGTGTTTCTGATTTTGTATATCTTTGGTTTTCCCTACTACTCTTCTTAGTTATTTCATTTCAGCTGCCTGTGCTCTACTGTATTCTCCCTACTGTCTAAGGTCCAGCTTTCACTGCCATAGAGGAAAGTAGGACAATAAACTATGTTGTATACTGCCATTTTGATTTTTGTTGACGATTTTTGTTTACGCATAAATACCTTTCCTAGATCGATATATATTGTCATTGCATTTTGAATTATTTGGCTGATTTCTTCTATTAGTTTCACACCTGAGTTAATCATTACTCTTACGTAATTGTAGTTTTGAACTTGTTCTAAATTCTCCCTGACTAAAAATAAAAATCAAATTTAAGCATTCAAAAAGCATTCAAAAAACCCCAACAAACTAGACGTGAAAACAGAAGAGCGTTTCAAGACCGTGTCAAAAACTTGCTCTCTGAAAACTGGATCAAAACCCTTTGTGGGGGATTCGTAAACTGCGACGAAACAGGACCCCCCCCCCCCCGCAACCTTTTTTCTTTAAACGAGGAAATATCATCTTCACCAGGTGCTTCTCAGACTATCCGATGTGGCATTCTGGCATCTTTATTTTTTAATTTGTGCCACGGACCGGGAGAAAAAAACCACCCGGCCAGATTCTCAATCTCCACATACCCGGTTTTTGCTGGCTGGCGTAACGTCACCAGTACCCGGCCCACTTTGAGTAGCACGGCACTACACTACGTACCAACAGAGAAATGACTAACCTGTTCAGCGACCAATTCTATTCAGTCTTCATCGCTGAGAACATTTGGCTACTGACCTTCGTGTGCGGGACGATAACCGAAATAGGACAATGCCTAACATCGCTATAACTTAAACAGTGAAGTCCAGGACACAAGATAACATGAATGCCCCATAGGAACAAAGACGAGACAAACACAAGGAATAGACAGAAAAATATCCTGGCCACCATGGGGATCGAACCCGCGACCTCTGCGTCGGCACCCATCGTCTCGCTCTGAAAAGAAAACCGTGCTACCATCAGAGCCGTCTTTATCTATGCTATAACTTTAACAAGCGTGCAAAGTTCGTCGAAAACAGGTGACTTGGTAGTCCAGATGTAAGGTGTCGGCCTCTCAACCAAAAAGTCGTGGGTTCAAGCCCCGCCAACGGTTGGGCGTAGTTAACTCGGTTGGTAGCACGCTTTCTTTCCATGGCGAAAGCAGGCATTAAGGGTCACTAGACGATGTGAATGTACTTACAGTCAAAGACATCCAACAATGGAGACAGTCACGCAGAGATGAATGTAGCGTTGTGCGGATTTTCAATGGTAAGAGGAGATGCTTCTTCTTACAATACATTAATCTTCGTGTCTAGCCATGGACAACGCAAAATCTTATCACAATATCGGTTTGTAAGAAAAGTTGGAAAAAGGATACTGGCACATCGAAGGCCTTCATTTCATTCCATCAAATTGTATCGTCATCCAAACCCAATTGAGACGTCTGACTCAAATAGTGGCTGAGATGATAAAATATAATTTGAATCTAAATTAATTTTTTTCACATCTTTTGAAAAAACCCCGCCCCAAAAAACGCAACAAAAATAAAAACAAAACAAAAACAAAACAAAGCAAAGTTGGCGCTAACCTTTCCAATGGCCGCCAGGCAGTCCCAAACCTGTAACTTGATTATTGTACCTACTGGGCCATGAAGGTGCCATAGCAACGATTCAGATTGTAAAACATTGTAGTATCTTGATATCGTATCTACATTAATTCTCACAATGTTTTAAAAACTAATCCCTTTTTAAACTGTGTCTTTTATAGACGTTTAGGGTTTATCCTCACCAGAAGGTTGTTTTCATTTGTTCCGTAATGAATTTATTCCAGCATTGCATTAGATGAAAACAATGAATAGATTTATGTATAAAGCAAAGCCCACATCAGTAGATGATAATGATACGCCATTGTAATACGCCACTGTAATACGCCACTGTAATACGCCACTGTAATACGCCACTGTAATACGCCACAGATTGGCATTTTGTTCACAATTCAAATGATAATGATACGCCACTGTAATACGCCACTGTAATACGCCACTGTAATACGCCACTGTAATACGCCACTGTAATACGCCACTGTAATACGCCACTGTAATACGCCACTGTAATATGCCACTGTAATACGCCACTGTAATACGCCACAGATTGGCATTTTGTTCACAATTCAAATGATAATGATACGCCACTGTAATACGCCACTGTAATACGCCACTGTAATACGCCACTGTAATACGCCACTGTAATACACGACTGTAATTCACGACTGTAATACGCGACTGTAATATGCCACTGTAATACACGACTGTAATACGCCACTGTAATACGCCACTGTAATACACGACTGTAGTACACGACTGTAATACGCCACTGTAATACACGACTGTAATACGCCACTGTAATACGCCACTGTAATACGCCACTGTAATATGCCACTGCAATACGCCACTGTAATACGCCACTGTAATACGCCACTGTAATATGCCACTGTAATATGTCACTGTAATACGCCACTGTAATACGCCACTGTAATACGCCACTGAAATACGCCACTGTAATACGCCACTGTAATACGCCACTGCATTACACCACTGTAATACGCCACTGTAATACGCCACTGTAATACGCCACAGATTGGTAATTTGTTAACAATTCAAATCAACTATTCGGACACGAGAAGAGCCAGATTCTAACTAGCAAAAGTTTAGTGTAAACACAACTTTGTGGGTTCTTAAATTGCAACCAGAGAAAAGATCAAAGGAATTCGCCGCTTTGAGGGAACGGTACTGTGCACAAACTTCAAATTTAAGATTCCTTGGGTCATGATACATTTTAATGTAAGGCTAAGTGCAAAGATTCAGGACGCTGCTTATCGTAAAAGCGGAGAAAATTCAAACTAAACGATCGTAGCTGTGTGAACGGATTTATAAAACTAATGTTAACGACAATTTTACTGTTACCGCATGTACTAAATATAGTTTGTCCCCTTAGCATTGTGCAAGTTTTTACACGAATATCTTGAAAAGCTTTCCTCGTATCTAATTAAATTTTAGCAAGCAGTTTTACGTCTTCCTGAACAAAACACATCTTGGGGTCAAAATGAAGAAACAGGAGATTATCAAATTGCCTTCTTTAATCTATATTATGATCCTAGATCTCTCGCGGATAATTTCGAAGATCATTTTTTGTTACACGTTACTATAATGTTCTTCTTCTTCTTCTTCTTCTTCTTCTTCTTCTTCTTCTTCTTCTTCTTCTTCTTCTTCTTCTTCTTCTTCTTCTTCTTCTTCTTCTTCTTCTTCTTCTTCTTCTTCTTCTTCTTCTTCTTCTTCTTCTTCTTCTTCTTCTTCTTCTTCTTCTTCTTCTTCTTCTTCTTCTTCTTCTTCTTCTTCTTCTTCTTCTTCTTCTTCTTCTTCTTCTTCTTCTTCTTCTTCTTCTTCTTCTTCTTCTTCTT
>JAXRKP010000524.1:0-5000 GCA_037039925.1 Doris montereyensis
TCATGTTGATTTACCCACATCTCGAGGTCTTTTGAAGGGATTTTTAACGTGTTATCTGTACATGAGACCTCCTTTTTATCGATCTACCTGGACCAAACAATGCAGATTTTGCTCGAAAAAAAACGAAAAAAATGTGTCAACCGTCGTTGATGGGATGGGGCTCGAACCCACTACTTTTTGTTGTTGTTGAGAGGCCAACACCTTGCCTCTCGCCTACCAAGACCCCTTATTTCATGCATTGTAATGTATAAACCCAAAAAGAAACGCAGTGCGAAGATTTACCTTAGTAGACCTATAGAGTTGTGACGTTCGAATAGGTCTGAAACTTGTGGTGGAGAAGTCAAAACTTTGATTCCCCCCGCCTCGCCCCCCCCCCCACTTAGTTTTGAGAAAAGAAACAAGTTGGTGGACTCGCGGACAGACAGAATGGGACATCTACGTGTTGACTGAGACAGAGACATAAATATTGACACCCGCCCTGTATTTGATTAGTAGTTGTAGCGATATAGATCTAACCCTGACCACCCAGTCGGCCTTCAATTAGCGAAGCCGCGATTCGGTTTTTCAGGCTTGTATAGTAAGGTAATTAGATCTAGCCTTATCTCAGACGCGACTAGATAAATATCGTGTATTTGGTTGTTCTATATACATAGTACAGTGTGTTAAATTGTTTATCGTTATCTCATTTGACCAACGCCGAAGTCAAAGGTCAGCCCGGGATGAAAGCATCGTTGAGCCGATAAACTGCTTCTATTTATATTTGTCAATGTCTATATATTATAAAACAAGCATGCCCGTAAATAGCGTTGGATTATGATTTATCTTTATTATGAAGCTGGGTCTCTTGAAGTTTGACTGTGCTTTAAGTCAGAAACCATTGTATCGGTTACGGATGATATCAAGAACGATTATTAGATCAAATTAGTACTCGATACTGAAGTTACGCGGGCTTTTTTTTTGGCTTTTTAAAAATTATAAATGCCCGGAAATCGAGAAATTAGATCTAGTAACTTTACAAAGTTTCGTGGATCGCAGGCAAAACATTGTTTTTCCAATCAATTAAAACACTGATTTGACCCAAGAGTTTATTCGTCAAGGACCTAAAGCAGGTTATTTGAAATCTACATGCGAAATATAGATGTTGTGGGTGCAGTGGTTCTTGAGTTATAAGCGGTCAAAGTTAGAGACGTTTAGCTTTGTATATAGATCTATACAAGCATGCCCTATAATGATGATTATGATTACTCTTTTACCACATTTTTTTTTTTTTCAACGATGAATTACACAATAGGTTACCGGGTGTAGCGTCATATCAAGTAGTGGAACAGCATTCGATACTTAACCAAGGCAAGCTTTTCATTTTCATTGCAGATATAATGACTTGAAATGAATGAATGAATAACAATAACAATAACAAGTTTCCTGGATCGAAGGCAAAACAATCTTTTCCCAATCAATCAAAATACTGATTTGATGCAAGGGTTTATTCGCTAAGAACCTAAAGCAGGCTATTTGAAAATATATGTGGTGAAATATGGAGGTTGTGAGTGTAATGGTTCCTGAGTTATAAGTGGTCAAAGTTAGAGACGTACAGGGTTATATATATAGAGAGAGGTCGCGGGTTCGATCCCCATGGTGGGCAGGATATATATATATATAACCCTGAACGTCTCTAACTTTGACCACTTATAACTCAGAAACCACTGCACTCACAACCTCCATATTTCACCACGTAGATAGATAGATAGATAGATAGATAGATAGATAGATAGATAGATAGATAGATAGATAAATAGATAGATAGATAGATGGATAGACAGATAGATAGATAGATAGATAGATAGATAGATAGATAGATAGATAGATAGATAGATAGATAGATAGATAGATAGATATAGATATAAACCATTGCTACTCAAAAGGCCCTAGATAGAGAGATTCACTGTCATACTATCACTTGCCTGGCTATTTATAGTATATTATATTTGTCACATCTAGGCCAGTGTCCCTTAGGCCATCCTACACTTGGTCCTACTTGGTCATCCCGTGGCATCGTGACCTGCACATTTTTCACGGCCACACAGCCTAGCCCTACAACAGCAGGGAACTCACTGGCCTAGAGGAAGATGTCGGCTATTAAATCGACCAAAGGTCGTGGGTTAAAGCCCTGAGGGTTGACAATATTTTCTCAAATTTTGTTTCGTGAAAAAACAACAACCCCCAACCACCAACCCCTCTCCCTCCCTCTTTTCTGTACCTATATCTCTGGACCAGGTAGGGTGGGTTGGTAGCCATCGGAGACGGACGGGGTGGGGGGGATCACAACACTCTGTGTACGTTAGAGATCCTTGGTTTTTTGCAGAACAGTCCAGGCAAACATTGTAATCCTTTCAAAACGCCCTGAGATCACCTTAGTTCAGGATGTGGGTAAAGTCAAAGTAAATCAAAGCATGCCTACAAAAGCTGCTTTACAACTTGAATAAAGACAGTTAGCTCGGTTGGTAGCACGCTTTCTTTTCATGGCGAGGCGATAGGTGCCGACGTAGAGGTCGCGGGTTCGACCCCGTGGTGGGCAGGATATTTTTTCCTGTCTATTCCTTGTATTCCGGGCAGTGGACAGGTAAGCATCTGTACGGGGAGTAGATGATCCCACCCTTCACGAGTCCCCGCTGCCTTGCAGGCAGGTCTTGGCTAACCAAAGGCTAAGGGGGTTAACCCTTAAAGAAAACAACATACTGCCTTCAAGACCGGTCTTGACTGACCAAAGGCTAAAGGAGTTAACCCTGACAGAAAATAACAACCTGCTGCCTTGCAGGCTGGTCTTGAATGACTAAAGGCTAAGGGGAGTTAATCCTGACAGAAAATAACAAAGCCTGGTAGGGGCCTCAAGGTGGCAGCCCCACCATCTACCTAGGGTACAGTGGGCTAATCCCCTACTTATCCAAAACAACCTGATTCAAAGTAATATACACAATGATATACTCGGCTTGAACTTTCCATGACGACTCTGGAAAAGAACACGGACTGATTTTTGGAACATGGAATGTTAGGGGCAATTAATGGAAAGGAGTTAAAATTAGGTGAAGAAATGGAAAAATTCAAAGTAGACATTTTGGCTATTACAGAAACAAAGAAAAAAGGACAAGGAATAGAAAATGTAGGACCAAATCATACTTTAATCTTCTCAGGAGTAGATGTCAAAGATAGAGCAAGAGCAGGAGTAGGCCTCCTAATGTGTAAAAGGCAGGAAAGGCTACTAGAAAATTGGAAATTTGCAAGCCCACGGCTATTAGAGGTAAATATTAAACCAAAAGGAAGAGAAATTAAATTATTAATAGCTTATGAACCAAACGAAGGTGCCACCAAAGAAGAAAAAAGATATCTTCGAAAATGATTTACAAATAGCTGCAGAGAATCTCAAACCCAAACAGGAATTAATGGTTTTAGGATATTTAAATGCTAGAGTAGGCAACAATGTAGAAATATCAGGAGTAATAGTTAAAGAAGGAGAGACAACAACTTCTCCAAATAGAGAGAGACTAATAGATTTTTGCCTAAAGAATAACATGAAAAAAGCTAACACATTTTTTTTCCTCATAAAGATATCCACAAATATACAAGAGGAAATGAAGACAGATGTGAAAAGTCAATGATAGACTACATAATAGCAGCTCCCTTTTTTTTACAGTACAATGGATGCTAGAGTAAGCAGAAGAGCTGAAATATTTGGTGATCATCACCAAGTGATAGCCAAAATGAGATTATTAACTTAGGAAAACAAACACAAAAGGAAAGAGAAGAAAGCTACTAAACTCAAAATAGAAGAATTAAATAAACCAATAGTAAAACAGATGTACCAATCCAGGATAAAAAGATCTATTAGTGAAAAGCAGATGGATCTGAAGGAAAGCACAATAGAAGAAAATTGGCAAATACATAAAGAAACACTCCTCAGCTGTACGGAAGAGGTCTGTGGTAGGAAACAAATTAAAGGAGATAGGAAAAGGACAACATGGTGGAATGAGAATGTCAAGACTAAGATCAAAGAAAAGAAAGATGCCTGGAAGAAATACTTGCAAACAAAGAGACCAGAGGATAGGATATATTACGTGAATAAAAGAACTATCGCCAAAGAGGAAGTTAGGAAAGGAAAAACAGGAACAGTGGGAAGAGTTTGGACAAAGACTTAAAGAAAGCTTTCAAGAAATCAAAAGCTGTTCTGGGGAGCAATGAAGAGCATGAGAAAGACCAAAGAATGCCCAATACGACAAATTAAGAATGCCAAAGGAGAAATAATGAAAGGAGACAACGAAATCATGGAAACGTGGAGAAAGTATTTTCACCAATTACATAATCCCTCCAGAACATATGAAACAAGGAGTACAGATAAAAATTAAGAGAAACTAGTAATCGAGATGAGACAGCTGAAGACGTAGATATCTCAATGGAAGAACTTCAAACAGCTATAAGAAAGTGAAATTAGGTAAAGCCCCAAGAGCAGATCAAGTTTATCCAGAAATGATTAAAAACCAAAGGAGAGAGGCAGACAAACTACTACATGCAATATGTCAACAAGCATGAAAGTCCAAACAGGTGCCAGACGACTGGAAAAAGGGAACGGTAGTACCAATACACAAGAAAGGATCAACTATGGAATGCTCAAACTATAGAGGGATATCACTACTTAGCGTACCAGGAAAAGTGTATGCCAGGATTCTGGAAATGAGACTAATGAAAAGAGAAGAGGATCAGATTGAAGAACACCAGAGTGGATTTAGACCAGGAAGAAGTGTACAAGATCACATATTTACAATTAGACACATAATAGAAAAATTCCTTGAGAGAAACATTGACTTGCACCTGTGTTTTATTGACTTAGAAAAGGCATTTGACACTGTGAGGAGGGACGAACTGGGGCATTCCTTAAGAGAACACAACGTAGAGCAAAATGTAATAGAAGCCATTAAAAGTTTTTACAATAAACCAACATGTGCAGTGAG
>JAXRKP010000524.1:10000-22500 GCA_037039925.1 Doris montereyensis
AGTAGTAGTCTTAATAGTAGTAGTAGTAGTAGTAGTAGTAGTAGTAGTAGTGGTAGTAGTAGTAGTAAGTAGTAGTAGTAGTAGTAGTAGTAGTAGTAGTAGTAGTAGTAGTAGTAGTAGTAGTAGTAGTAGTAGTAGTAGTAGTAGTAGTAGTAGTAGTAGTAGTAGTAGTAGTAGTAGTAGTAGAAGTAGTAGTATTTTTAATATTATTATTATTATTATTATTATTATTATTATTATTTAATTTTTTAAATGTACGAAAATCCACTGAGCCAATCAGTTAATGGGACGTAATCAAAACAATCCTTGACGACATGGTCAATTCATTTACACAGTTATTCCTCTTTGGAAAGGGACCGTTCCATCAAGAGACCGATATTAATTGATATCAAATGAATTAATGAACTAATTGATATATAAATTTTGTTGATGAAAAAAAGAAGAAATTGATATGATACGAAATAGTTTATTTAATCGATTATTTACTGTAACGAAGAAATGAATTGATGGAGTGTTTTATTTATCGATTAATTACTGTAACAAAGAAATGAATTAATGGAGTGATTTATTTATCGATTAATTACTGTAACAAAGAAATGAATTGATGGAGTGATTTATTTATTGATTAATTACTGTAACGAAGAAATGATTTGATGGAGTGTTTTATTTATTGATTATTTTCTGAAACAATAAAAATTAATTAATGAAGTAGCGTATGTATCGATTAATTAGTTAATTACTGAAACAATAGAAATGAATTAATGATGCACTTTATCCTCTAATTAATTTTAAAACAAAGAAATGGGTGAATTAAGGCTGTAGTTTATTTATCGATTAATTACTAATACTAAACAAGTGAATTAACGTTGTAGCTTATTTATCGATTAATTACTAATACTAAAAAAGTGAATTAACGTTGTAGCTTATTTATCGATTAATTACTAATACTAAAAAAGTTAATTAACGCTGTAGTTTATTTATCGATTAATTACTAATACGAAAAAAGTTAATTAACGCTGTAGTTTATTTATCGATTAATTACTAATACTAAAAAAGTGAACCAACGTTGATGTTTATTTAACAATCAATTACTGAAGCAAAAGACACGAAATAATGAGGTAGTTTCTTCATCGTTAAAATTTTAAAACCCAGAAATGAACAAATAAGCAGTTATTTGTCGATTAATACTAGAACACAACGATATTAATGAGATAGTTTATGTATCGACTAATTACAGATGCAAAAGAAAATTGTAATACTTTAAATACTCTCAGAATACTACTACTAGAGGAGATAGATTCCAAATTTATATTTCCAGACACAACACACAATTAAGAAAAATATCGTTTGTATAGAGATCAGTATCAATTTGGAATTCGCTCAAATTCCAAACTTAACATGCTTCTTCCTTAAACAATATTTTAAAAGATTGCTAGACAAGAGAATTGATGGGGTTACGATTTTTAAAAATGATTAGCTTCATATTTATCCTGTATTTTTTCTCAGAGAAGTAGTTTCTGTATTTATGAATGACAAAAACAAGTTTTGAACTGAGTAACAGCGTTAAGTCAACAAAATGAACAAAGAAAGATGAGCATCGATATTAAATTTTATCCTCTCAGGTGTCCACTGGTTGAAACACAGGGTGAAAGCTACACTTGGCAACAAGACTCACAAGTCCCCATAGACTAAATTCCCAGAGGCAAGGTGTCGGCCTCCCCATCAAAAGGTAGTGGTTTCGAGCCCCGCCAACGGCTGAATTTTGTCTCTATTTTTTTTCCAGCAAAATCTACCCCTCTTGTCCAGGTAGGTGGATCGACTCTAGTCTCATCGGAGACGGACGATAAAACAGGAGGTCTCACAGTGCAGATCACAACACTTTGTGCACGTTTAAGATCCCTTGGCTGTTTACAGGGCAGTCCGGGGAGAAATATAAAAAAAAACTATCAAAACCCCCGAGATCATCTTAGTTGTGGCTGTGGGTAAATCAAATCAAATTTTTAAAATCTCAGATGTCTGTCGGCTGAAACACAGGGTGGAAGTTATGCTTAGCCACAAGATTCACAACAACTCTCAACAGACAAGACAAACAGTGATGCAAGGGGCATGTCACGCTTAGCCACAAGATTCACAACAGCTCTCAACAGACAAGACAAACAGTGACATACAGAGCATGTAGGCAGCAGTACAGTGAGGCATGGGGCATGTTACGCTTAGCCATAAGATTCACAACAACTCTCAACAGACATACAGTGAGGCAAGGGGCAAGTTACGCTTAGCCATAAGATTCACAACAACTCTCAACAGACATACAGTGATAAGATTCACAACAACAACTCTCAACAGACATACAGTGAGGCAAGGGCCATAAGATTCACAACAACTCTCAAGGGTGAAGCTTAGCCATAAGATTCACAACAACTCTCAACAGACATACAGTGAGGCATGGGGCATGTCATAAGATTCACAACAACTCTCAACAGACATACAGTGAGACAAAAGGGAAAGCCATAAGATTCACAACAAATAATAGTAAAGGCATATAGGAACAAAGACAAGACAAATACAAGGAACAGACCACCAAATAATAGTAAAGGCATAGATTCACAACAACTCTCAACAAAGACAAGACAAATACAAGGAACAGACCAACAACCACAATAATAGTATGTATGATTCAACTCTCAACATGACATTGAATAGGAACATTGAATAGTAGTAAAGGCTCAAGGAACAAAGACAAGACAAATACAAGGAATAGACCACCACAAAAAAAAACCCTGGCCACCATGATGATCGAACCCGCAACCTCTGCATTGACACCAATCGAGAAAATGCTTCAACTGTCGAGGATGGAACCCACAACCTCCTGTTTGAGAGGGGGGGGGGGGGGGCACCTTGCTGCTGGAGAGCAGAAATATAATACAAAACCAAGCAAGAACGCAAAAGCAAAAAGCCAACAACACTAAATGACTAACAGTGACTGCCGCCACGGCAGGACAACATTTGAAACGAAATTATCAAGCAAAGTTCCCAAACACACCCAATCTCCCCAAAATGACAACGTGAAATTACAAACAGTAATGCAAGGGGTATGTCGAAAGTGAAGGAAATGACATTGAATAATATCAAAGCCCCATAGGAACAAAGACGAGACAAATACAAGGAATAGACAGAAAGAAAGAAAAGAATGCTGGCCAACATGGGGATCGAACCCCGTGCGACCTCTGCGCCGGCACCCATCGCCTCGTCATGAAAATATTGCATGCTACCAACCGAGCTAACTACGCTCCTTAAGGGTGAGGTGGGGAGGGGGGGGGTGGTTCCTGAGAAGGCAGTTTTACCACAAATGGGACACAACTCTTATATTACACTACTGGATGGAGAAGTTCATTCCCTTGACATTCATACTATAACAAAGGCTCAGTACCATTCTTTCATTTTATACGATTTTGTTTAGAAATGATACCGGCCTAACCTTCAACACATCGGCTGTATCATAAAAGCCGGAAATTTTGTCTAAAGTGTATCAAGTTGGTACTCATGTTAATTACCACAAAGAAATATATGAATTTTTGTCAATATTAGCTAAGAGCGGCTGAATATTACGGGAAACATTTTGCTCACCTATTATAAGAAAAATGCTACCCTGACATGAGTATAAAGCATCTGGAGCAGTTGAAATAGGGTCAACATGAAGTATTTGATAGCCTCCCTCCCCCCCCCCTCACGCCCCAAGTGTCTCGTCTTCATTCCTATCGAGCTTTAATAATACTATTCAATGTCATTTCCTTAACGTGAAAGTACATGTTATACTACACTATTTAACGCTAAGTGGACAGATAGGGTTCGATGCTGCATAATATTCTGCCCTGACAATAAAATAAAAGTGCACTATAATAGGCAGGCTAAAGGTTATAATATTAATATTATTATTATTATTTTTATTAATTTTTTTTTTTAATTATTATCTCATATAGAAGCTAGGAGATTAAAAACCATTGTGGTAACACTACATCGCAAAATGTTATTGCAAAAGGTCACTGCAAAAGGTCATCAATGCTCCTATTGTTAGAGTTTTATCGTTACTTTATTATCTTGAGTTAATGTAATGACATAAGATAATATGAAAACCCTATAGGAACAAAGACGAGACAAACACAAGGCAAAGGCAAAAACAAATCCTGGTCACCATGTTACCTACGCTCCAGCTCGGTTGGTAGCACGCTTTCTTTTCATGGCGAGGTGATGGATGCCGACGCAGAGGTCGCAGGTTCGATCCCCATAGTGGCCAGCATTTGTTTCTGTCTATTCCTTGTGTTTGTCTCGTCTTTGTTCCTATGGGGCTTTCATATTATCTTGTGTCATTACATTAACTTCCGACATGCCCCTTGCCTCACTGCTTGTCTTTATTATCTTGAGTGAATGGGAATATGGCGGTAGCTTTTTGCTGACGCTTTGGGTTGGACCTTTCCCCTCATTTATTTGCGTATGTGGCCGAGTGGCCGGGCAGTGGACAGGTAAGCAAGCACCTGTACGGGGAGTAGATGATCCCACCCTCCACGAGTCTCCTGCTGCCTTGCAGGCGGGTCTTGGACGACCAAAGGCTAAGGGAGTTAACCCTGACATAAAATAACTTGCTGCCTTGCAGGCCCGTCTTGGTTGACCAAAGGCTAAGGGAGAAAACCCTGATAAAAAAATTAACAACCTGCTGCCTTGCAGAATGGTCTTGAATGACTAAAGGCTAAGGAGTTAACCCTGACAGAAAATAACAAGGCCTGGTAGCGGGCCTCAAGGTGGCAGCTACCTAGGGTATAGTGGGCTAATCCTGCTTATCCAAAACCAAACGGATTCAGAGAACTAAATATAATATAACCGTCTTGATCTTTCGAAGACGAAATTGGAAACGAATATGGACTGTGATTTTTGGAACATAGAACGTTAGGGAAATAAATGGAAAAGGGTTAGAATTAGTTAAAGAAATGGAAAAGTTCAAAGTAGATATTTTGGCCATTACAGAAACAAAGAAAAAAGGGCAAGGAATAGAAAATGTAGGACCGAATCATATTTTAATCATCTAAGGAGTAGATGTCAAAGATAGAGCTAGAGCAGGAGTAGGCCTCCTAGTGCATAAAAGGCATAAAAGACTAGAAAGTTGGAAATTTATAAGCCCACGGCTATTAGAGGTAAATATTAAACCAAAAGACGAAAATTAAATTATTAATAGTTTATGGACCAAACGAAGAAGCAACTAAAGAAGAAAAAGATATCTTCGAAAACGAGATTTTAGGGAGATTTAAACGCTAGAGTAGGCAACAATGTAGAAACGTCAGGAGGAGTAATAGGAAAAGAAGGAAAGACAACAACTTCTCCAAATGGAGAGACTAATAGATTTTTGTCTAAAGAATAACATGAAAATAACAAATACCTTTTTTTCCTCATAAAGATATCCACAAATATACAAGAGTAAATGAAGACAGGTGCGAAAAGTCAATGATAGACTACATAATAGTTAGCAGCTCCTTTTTTCTTTACAATACATTGGATGCAAGAGCAAACAGAGGAGCAGAAATATTTAGTGATAATCAAAAATGATTGCCAAAATGAGATTACTGACTGAAGAACACAAACAGAAAAAGAAAGAGAAGAAAACTACTAAACTCAAAATAGAGGAACTAAATAAACCAGTAGTAAAACAGGTATACCAATCTAGGATAAAAGAAAGCGAAATCATGGAAACATGGAGAAAGCATTTTCACCAATTACATAATCCCTCCAGAACGTATAAAACGAGGAGTAAAGATCAATTAGTAAAAGTAAAAAATAAGTAATCCAGAGGAGACAGCTGAATATGTAGATATAAGAAAAGTGAAATTAGGAAAAGCCCCAGGAGTAGATCAAGTTTATCCAGAAATGATTAAAAACCAAGGGAGCGAGGCAGACAAACTATTACATGCAATATGCCAACAAGCATGGAAGTCCAAACAGGTGCAAGACAACTGGAAAAATGGAACGGTAGTACCAATACATAAGAAATGATCAACTATGGAATGCTCAAACTATAGAGGGATATCACTACTTAGCGTTCCAGGCAAAGTATATTCCAGGATACTGGAAATGAGACTAATGAAAAGAGTAGAGGAACAAATCGAAGAGCATCTGAGTGGATTTAGAACAGGAAAAAGTGTACAAGATCACATATTTACAATTAGACAAATAATAGAAAAATTCCTTGAGAGAAACATTGACTTGTACCTGTGTTTTATAGATCTAGAAAAGGCGTTTGACACTGTGAGGAGGGACGAACTATGCCATTCCTTAAAGGAACACAATGTAGAGCAAAATTTAATAGAAGCCATTATAAGTTTTTACAATAAACCAACATGTGCAGTGAGAGTAGTTGGAAACATATCTGCAAAATTTGATGTAGATATAGGAGTAAGACAGGGTTGTATCCTAAGTTCTCTTTTGTATATCACATTTATGGATTCAGTCGCAAAGGCATCCTCAAAAATGAAGAAAATGAATGTAGGTTTGTGGAAGCTCAAACCAGAAAATGTATCAATGCTTTCATTTACCGATGATTTAGTTCTGTTTGGAAAATCAGAAAGTGACCTTCAGTCGAATATCAACATTATGAACAATGAGCTAAATAAAAGAGGAATGAGAGTAAATGCAAAGAAAAAAACAATGCTAGTAACTAGGGAAGCTAAAACACAAAATTTTAAAGTGGGCAGAGAGAATTTAGAACAAGTTCAAAGCTACAATTACCTAGGAGTAATGATTAACTGAGAATGAAAACTAAGAGGAAATCAGCCAGAGAATCAAAAGGCAAGTGCAATATATAACCATCTAGGAAAGGCATTTGTAGGTAAGCAAGAATTGTCAATAAAAACCAAAATGGCAGTATACAATACAGTTTATTGTCCTACTCTCCTCTATGGCAGCGAAACGTGGACCTTAGACAGTAGAGAATACAGTAGAGTATAGGCAGCTGAAATGAAATATCTAAGAAGAGTAATATGGAAAACTAAAAGAGATAAAATCAGAAACACAACAATGAGAGATCAAACCAAAGCAGATGGCATAAAAACTAAGATAGAAACAAATCAATTGAGATGGTTTGGGCATGTAAACAGAATGAATGACAATAAAATAGCTAAATCAGTATACAGTGCTAAAGCCCATGGTAAAAGACCAAAAAGGCAGACCTCGGAGAAAATGGGAAGAAGATATAAAAGAGGCATTGAAGCATAGAAATTTAACTTTTTTGGAAGGAAACAGAAAATGCGAGGACAGGGTATCCTGGAGAAAGATCATCTCGGGCATCTGAACCCATACACCGAAATGTAGAATGGGAACTGATAAAGAAAGAAAGAAAGGTGGCCGAGTGGTAAGGCTGCCGAACCGGGGTTCGTTCAAAGCTAGGCCCTTGGGGAAAAAACGTTTAACACGCATTTTCCCCAACTTAACCCAGGTGAAAATGGGTATAAGCACTAGCTTGGGAGCAAAAACCTGCGTCATACTACCGTCATGTCCAGGGGTGACTATTATCATCTGTTCAGCTTCACGCTATTGAAACGGGGATAAGCCCCGGCTGTATGGGCCGTAACGGCCTGGAAAGAACTTTACTTTACTTTCCCTCATTCGCCTCTCACAATGGAAAGTATTAATTGGACTTTTACTTTCCATTACTTTCCCTCATTAGCCTCTCACAATGGAAAGTATTAATTGGACTTATACTTTCCATTACTTTCCCTCATTCGCCTCTCACAATGGAAAGTATTAATTGGCCTTTACTTTACATTACTTTCCCTTATTCGCCTCTCACAATGGAAAGTATTAATTGGACTTTACTTTACTTTACTTTCCCTCATTAGCCTCTCACTATGGAAAGCATTCATTGAACTTTCACTTTACTTTACTTTCCTTCATTCGCATCTCACAATGGAAAGCATTCATTGAACTTTTACTTTACTTTACTTTCCTTCATTCGCATCTCACAATGGAAAGCATTAATTGGAACTTTACTTTACTTTCCTTCATTCGCATCTCACAATGGAAAGTATTAATTGAACTTTTACTTTACTTTACTTTCCTTCATTCGCCTCTCACAATGGAAACTATTAATTGGACTTTTACTTTACTTTACTTTCCTTCATTCGCCTCTCACAATGGAAAGCATTCATTGAACTTTTACTTTACTTTACTTTCCTTCATTCGCCTCTCACAATGGAAACTATTAATTGGACTTTTACTTTACTTTACTTTCCCCCACCGTCAACGGTTGGCCTCTGTTTCCACCGTTTGGCCTCTCACAATGGAAAGCATTGATTGGACTTTTCCTTAAAAACAAGCATGTTACACACCGGGGTGATTTATGATTATAATATCCGATTAGTATTCGATACTGATGTTAGGCCGGTACGCGTGAACGGTTGGCCTCTGTTTCCACCGTGAACGGTTGGCCTCTGTCTCCACCGTGAACGGTTGGCCTCTGTCTCCACCGTGAACGGTTGGCCTCTGTCTCCACCGTGAACGGTTGGCCTCTGTTTGTGAACCTCTGTTTCCACCGTGAACGGTTGGCCTCTGTTTCCACCGTGAACAGTTGGCCTCTGTCTCCACCGTGAACGGTTGGCCTCTGTTTCCACCGTGAACGGTTGGCCTCTGTCTCCACCGTGAACGGTTGGCCTCTGTCTCCACCGTGAACGGTTGGCCTCTGTTCTCCACCGTGAACGGTTGGCCTCTGTTTCCACCGTGGTTGGCCTCTGTTTCCACCGTGAACGGTTGGCCTCTGTTTCCACCGTGAACAGTTGGCCTCTGTTTCCACCGTGAACGGTTGGCCTCTGAACGGTTGGCCTCTTCCACCGTGAACGGTTGGCCTCTGTCTCCACCGTGAACAGTTGGCCTCTGTCTCCACCGTGAACGGTTGGCCTCTGTCTCCACCGTGAACGGTTGGCCTCCTCGGTTGGTCTCCACCGTGAACGGTTGGCCTCTGTCTCCACCGTGAACGGTTGGCCTCTGTTCTCCACCGTCAGTTGTCTCTGTTTCCACCGTGAATGGTTGGCCTCTGTTTCCACCGTGAACGGTTGGCCTCTGTCTCCACCGTGAACGGTTGGCCTCTGTTTCCACCGTGAACGGTTGGTCTCTGTTTCCACCGTCAACGGTTGGCCTCTGTCTCCACCGTGAACGGTTGGCCTCTGTCTCCACCGTGAACGGTTGGCCTCTGTCTCCACCGTGAACGGTTGGCCTCTGTCTCCTCTGTTGGCCTCTGTTCACCGTGAACGGTTGGCCTCTGTTTCCACCGTGAACGGTTGGCCTCGTTCTTCACCGTGAACGGTTGGCCTCGTTCTTCACCGTGAACGGTTGGTTCTCCACCGTGAACGGTTGGCCTCTGTTCTTCACCGTGAACGGTTGGCCTCTGTTCTTCCACCGTGAACGGTTGGCCTCTGTTCTCCACCGTGAACGGTTGGCCTCGTTCTTCACCGTGAACGGTTGGCCTCTGTTTCCACCGTGAACGGTTGGCCTCTGTTTCCACCGTGAACGGTTGGCTGTTTCTCTGTTTTCCACCGTGAACGGTTGGCTGTCTCCACTGTGAACGGTTGGCCTCTGTTTCCACCGTGAACGGTTGGCCTCTGTCTCCACCGTGAACGGTTGGCCTCTGTCTCCACCGTGAACGGTTGGCCTCTGTCTCCACCGTGAACGGTTGGCCTCTGTCTCCACTGTGAACGATTGGCCTCTGTTTCCACCGTGAACGGTTGGCCTCTGTTTCCACCGTGAACGATTGGCGTCTGTCTCCACCGTGAACGGTTGGCCTCTGTCTCCACCGTGAACGGTTGGCCTCTGTCTCCACCGTGAACGGTTGGCCTCTGTCTCCACCGTGAACGGTTGGCCTCTGTCTCCACCGTGAACGGTTGGCCTCTGTTTCCACCGTGAACGGTTGGCCTCTGTCTCCACCGTGAACGGTTGGCCTCTTACTCCACCGTGAACGGTTGGCCTCTGTCTCCACCGTGAACGGTTGGCCTCTGTCTCCACCGTGAACGGTTGGCCTCTCTCCACCGTGAACGGTTGGCCTCTGTCTCCACCGTGAACGGTTGGCCTCCTCCACCGTGAACGGTTTCCACCGTGAACGGTTGGCCTCCTGTTTCCACCGTGAACAGTTGGCCTCTGTTTCCACCGTGAACGCTTGGCCTCTGTTTTCGTGAAATTTTCAAATTTCAAAACCTGCTCAAAATGGCGGCTTAAGGAAAGGGGTTCTGGGAATGCCATTTTTGCCGAAAATGGGACAAACCTAATCTATCATACTAGTGGATAGATCCGTCAATTCCCGTCATAATGATAATATCATAAAAGAAGCTCAGTATCGATTCTTTGAATTTATACGAATTGTTTAGAAACGATACAGGCCTATCTTTCAACACAGCTATTATACGATAAAAGTCGGAAATATTATCTAAAGTATGGCAAGTTGGTACTCATTTTGAATGCCACAATAAACATTATCCAAAACAATTTTATTTGAGGATCTATTCTGAATATTGCCTTAGATCAGCCGGAAGTTACGGAGCATATTCCGCGCACCTATTATCAAAACGCACCATCCCAAAATGAGTAAAATGCTGCTGTGCATTTGAACCAGTGTCAATAACAAGGTTTTATGATGTTTCAAAGTATTACCCTACTCTTTTCTTAAGTTTATGGGAGAACTACGATTTTCTCAAAATGTCATTTTTGTTCATTATTTCCCATCAACTTTTTTATTTCTCAAGGTATCTTCATGAAATTTGGTATGGATGGTAAGTGGGGGAAAACAAAGAAATGATGCTTTTTTATACGTATTATAGTTTTGGAAAAATTGATTTTTTGTACAACATTTCAAAAATTCATAAAATCAAAACTTACTAATGAAACAAAAATCTGATCTAATAAAATTTAGATATTGTATCAACTAAGGTGTGTGCCAATTTTGAAACAAATTTTTGAAAAATGAAAAAGCCTATCGATATTGAAGTTGGTGAAATTTGGGGGCAAAATCCAAGATGGCCACCGTTTCCATGGCAACCGGGAGCGTCAGGAAAAAAAACAACGACATATTTCAACTCAGTACACCATGCCCATTACATTACACCTATACATGCGTTAAATTGATAGGAACAAACGGGACATTTTTCATTTCAGGACCCGCCCCACCCCTTAAGGGAATGAAAATTGTATTTAAAGACGGGGAAATAGTGATTTAAAAATAAATAAATTAAACGTTACAATTCCTGAAACGAATTATATAGTATAGACAAACCTTAGTCTGCTAATGTATTTGTGTGACGTCACTTTTAAGATAAAGGGGTGATGGGCCAGATTTGTTTTTGTCTTCACACAGTTCTGCATGCCAGGGCTAGAAGACATTTTGATTTGATTTTAATTTGCATTTACCCGCACACACGTCGAAGGTGATCTCGGAGTGTTTTGTTTTTTTTGGCGGGATTCCTTTTAAATAATTTGCGTGGACTGCCCTGTGAACAGCCAAGGGATTTTTAACGGAACAGAGTGTTGTGATGGTCTGCACACGTGATCTCCTTTATATCGCCCATCTCCAATTAAACAAAGAGTCGACCCGCTTGCCCGAACTAGGCGAATGGAGGGGATGGGTTTTACAAGAAAACTCGAGAATTTATTTTTCCAATTGCCGGGTCTTGATGTCGACCTTCTGGGTGTCAGGGTGACACCTTCCCTCTGGATCACTGTGTCCCTCTAGATAAAGGTTTCCCAAACTTTTCCAGCACTTGACACCTTTCAGTAGAGGGGGGCTCGATAGTTCAGATAGAGGCAACGTGTTGGCCTCTCAACCAAAAAAAGGTAGTGGATTCGAGCGCGACCAACCGTTTAAAAAAATGTTCGTGGCAAAATCTATCTCCTTTGATTCCAGGTAGGTGGATCGACACCTAGTCCCATCGGGGACAGACGATAAAAAAATGAACTCCAGTATGCAGATCATCACAACGCTTTGTGCACGTTAAAGATCCTTTGGATAATTACAAGGGAAGTCCGGGCAAAATAAAAAAATCCTGCCAAGAGTCCCAAGATCACCTTAGTGTTGTTGATGTGGGTAAATAAAATAAAATCAAATAAAATGACCCCATTCAGTAATGTCTAACGTAGTATGACCCCATTTCAGTAATACCAAATGTATCATGATCCCCATTCAGTAATACCAAAACGTATCATGACCAAAATACCAAACGTATCATGATCCCCATTCAGTAATACCAAACGTATCATGATCCCCATTCAGTAATACCAAACGTATCATGATCCCCATTCAGTAATACCAAACATATCATGACCCCCATCATATCAAACGTATCATGATCCCCATTCAGTAATACCAAACGTATCATGATCCCCATTCAGTAATACCAAGCGTATCATGATCCCCATTCAGTAATACCAAACGTATCGCAGTCATGACCAAACGTATCATGATCCCCATTCAGTAATACCAA
>JAXRKP010000524.1:30000-45000 GCA_037039925.1 Doris montereyensis
GGCAGGGGGTTCGATACCTAGTCCCATCGGAGACGGACAATAAAAAAGGGGGTCCCGTGTGCAGATAACAATACTATGTGCACGTTAAAGATCCCTTGGCTGTTTACAGGGCAGTCCGGATAAAATTAAAAATCCTACCAAGAACCCCGAGATCACCTTAGTTGTGAATGTGGGTAAATCAAATCAAATCAAATCAAATCGAATCAATTTTTAAAAAGACAACAAAATATTTATATGTCAGTGAAAATACAATAATGAACTGATTAATTATTCGTCTCCCAAAAATGCGTCATCGTTCTAAAGGTCAAAAGTCACATCTAGAGGTCATTATTTTGTGACAGAATATATGAGCCTAATCGGTTAAGAACTAAAGACGTTAGGTTAGATTGTATTTTGACCTTGTTTGCATGATTAATACATTGTACATTGATATTGTTTTAGGGTTTTTTTGTCTTTGTTTTTGTTTTTTTGTCTTTGTTTTTTTTTTTTTTTGTCTTTGTTTTTGTTTTTTGTCTTTGTTTTTGTTTTTTTGTCTTTGTTTTTTTTGTCTTTGTTTTTTGTTTTGTTTGGTTGTCTTTGTCTTTTGGGTGTTTTTTTGTTGTTGTTGGGGTTGGTTTTGTTGTTGGTTGTTGGTTGTGTTTTGGGGGGATGGGGGGAGTTGTTTGTAGGTTATTTTGTTGTTAGTTTGTTTTGTTTTTTTGTTTAATTGTGAGAGGGGGAGCTTAATTATACTGCAAAAATTATCATAAGATCAGATAACGTAATCTGTTCAATGAACGTGATTGTAACAGTAGGAAAGTCCTATCTGTTCATGTAATGAGGTTTTTTCCCACAGCCTTCAAAAGTCACCTTTAGAGGTCAGACGATAAATCTATATCCATAGCTGATTGTGTGTGTGTATGTATGTGTGTGTGTGTGTGTGTGTGTGTGTGTGAATGTGCCTGCTGATTTTAGACGCGCACCCGTTTGTTTGTGTGTGTGTGTGTGTGTAACTTTGAAAATGTGTGTGCATATATTGCAATTTGACCGTGTGTGTGTATGTGTAACTTTGGAGCGCGTGTGTGTGTGTGTGTGTGTGTATGCGTTCCAATTTGTTTGTGTGGGCAGCCATGTGATTGTGCACGTGTGTGTACGTGTTGAGAATATTATGTGATTGCTGATATGTCGTGTGTGTATAATGAACAGGGATTGTCAAAGCTACCGCTGCTCTTTGGCATTTCGATAAACTGGCCTGGACTGGCCTCCCTCTTATTAGCCGTACCGTATCTGCCTTTATCTAACACTACGCTGACAAGCACTGATAATGACTGACAATGAGGCTAAGTGAGAGGGGGTGGTGAGGGGGTACTCGCTAGCCCATAATAGGCAAGGTACCGGCCTCTCAACTAAAAGGACGTAAGTTCAAGCCCCGCCGACGGTTGACAAAAAAGATATCGAGTTTTTCTAAGAAATGTTGCCTTTCGGGTTGTTTTTTTTAAATTATTAAATATTAGTTTAGATAGGGTTTCCTCAATCGGGTTGTTGTTGTTGTTATTATTATTATTATTATTATTATTATTATTATTATTATTATTATTATTATTATTATTATTATTATTATTATTATTATTATTATTATTATTAATATTATCATTATTATTATTAATATTATCATTATTATTATTATTATTATTATTATTATTATTATTATTATCATTATTATTATTATTATTATTATTATTATTATTATTATTATTATTATTATTATTATTATTATTATTATTATTATTATCCTTATTATTATTATTATTATTGCGATTGTCATTCTACTCCATTCTCAAATCACCTTGTGGTTTGTTTGTTTTTCAGGTCTCCAAACAGCGTCTCGTCTCGTCTCTATCCCACTCAGCCCTATAAAAAAAATCACCAACAAGCCAAAATGCCAATCGGTCCTCATTTTCGGTAGCTGGGACTTGGACGTCAGCAAAACCAGGGCTTGGAGGAGTATGCCAAAGTCATGGGTGAGTCTAATGCTACACCTAAATGTTCGGGGACTCCAGTCCAGGGCAGGTGGGCTCTCAACCGAAAGGTGATGGGTTTGATGGAGTTTGAGCCCCACCGACGGTTGATACGTTTTCTGGAGGTTTTTTCCGCGTGGTCCAGGTAGGTGGATCGACACCTAATCCCATCGGAGGCGGACGATAAAAAGGAGGTCCCGTATGCAGAACACAACACTCTGTGCACGTTAAAGGGGGGTAGGGGGTAAGGCATTGCTAAAAATTATGATCGGTCATGAAAGAATATCCGGATTTATGTCCAAACACATTCGTCGGAGATAATAATAATAATAATAATAATAATAATAATAATAATAATAATAATAATAATAATAATAATAATAATAATAATAATAATAATAATAATATTATTCGAATATTTATTTGGTGCTGGAGGCGGTGTAGCTACAAAACCGTAGTGTTATGAGCTTGAAATCACGACGATACTGATTCAAACCTCTTTGGTTGGCACGAGTGGGGGGTTCGGGGGTGGTCTTTTCTCCACATCATTGTACTCTTAGGAAATATCCTTCACTCTACTTTCCTCACTTGACTCAGGTGTGAATGATTCAAACCCCATGGCGCCTCACGGGCTGTATGCATTGTAACTATGTCTCTGGGAATGAAATGGTCTGCTGGGGGAAGTGGGGTGAATTATGTACAGTCGACGAGCCTGCACTTCTGTGTGATGTGGGAAGATGGCCAATATTTTTTTGTTATCTTTATCTTTATCTTGCTAATGTGATGCAGTACATGGTGGCTTAAGATGTTTAAAACGGACAGGTTTGCCGTTGCTTACTCGATGATTCGGAAGAAGAAAAAAAGTGTTTGCCACAGTAGCCTAGAGCTTATTGAATAAAACGGAAAGGAAGTGATATTGAATAGCACCAAAGCCTCATAGGAACAAAGACGAGACAAATACAAGGAACAGAAAGGAAGAAAAACTTGGCCAACATGAGGATCGAACCCGACCTCTGCGTCGGCAATCTATCGCCTCGTGTGAGAAAGTGTGTGAGTGAGTGAGAGAGAGAGAGAGAGAGAGAGAGAGAGAGAGAGAGAGAGAGACAGACAGACAGACAGACAGACAGACAGACAGACAGACATATAGACAACAGAGATAGAGACAGATACAAGACAGAGACAGTGGGACAGAGGCTGAGAGATGCTTATAGATTTGTGTACTGCTAGCTGTGTCAATTTGAGTTACTGTAATCACCTTAACCAAACCCTTAACGCACAGGCTTTCAGGAAGAGCAACCGTTGTACTCCACCCTTGACTACTCCTCTCACCTTTGTCACAGGAGGGGAAATCTACAAAACTGGACACTCAACTTCATGTAGCTACCTGATGCTCAATACTACTTATCAAAAGATGGAGAGACCATCAATCATGAATTGCTGACGGCAGAGCCTCGTGGTCTGGGTTTTCACTGACGTCGTCTTCTTCTTCTTCTTCTTCTTTCTTCTTCTTCTTCTTCTTCTTCTTCTTCTTCTTCTTTTTTCTTCTTCTTCTTCTTCTTCTTCTTCTTCTTCTTCTTCTTCTTCTTCTTCTTCTTCTTCTTCTTCTTCTTCTTCTTCTTCTTCTTCTTCTTCTTCTTCTTCTTCTTCTTCTTCTTCTTCTTCCTCTTTCTTCTTTTCCTTCTTCTTTCTTCTTCTTCTTCTTCTTCTTCTTCTTCTTCTTCTTCTTCTTCTTCTTCTTCTTCTTCTTCTTCTTCTTCTTCTTCTTCTTCTTCTTCTTCCTCCTCTTCTTCTTCTTCTTTTTTCCTCCTCCTCCTCTTCGTTCTTCTTGGTCTTCGTCTTTTTTTTCGTCATCGTCGTGGTCGTTGTCGTCGTCGTAGGTGTTATCGTCGTCGTCGTCGTTGTCGTCTGGGTTTTTCACTGACGTCGTCTTCTTCTTCTTCTTCTCTTTTTCCTTCTTCTTCTTCTTCTTCTTCTTCTTCTTCTTCTTCTTCTTCTTCTTCTTCTTCTTCTTCTTCTTCTTCTTCTTCTTCTTCTTCTTCTTCTTCTTCTTTCTTCTTCTTCTTCTTCTTCTTCTTCTTCTTCTTCTTCTTGCTTCTCTTCTTCTTGTTGTTCTTCTTCTTCTTCTTCTTCTTCTTCTTTCTTCTTCTTCTTCTTCTTCTTCTTCTTCTCCTTCTCCTTATCCTTCTCCTTCTTCTCAAGTCTCCTCCTTCTCTTCTCCTTCTCCTTCCTTCTGCTTCTCCTTCATCTTCTTCTTCTTCTTCTTCTTCTTCTTCTTCTTCTTCTTCTTCTTCTTCTTCTTCTTCTTCTTCTTCTTCTTCTTCTTCTTCTTCTTCGTCTTCTTCTTCTTCTTCTTCTTCTTCTTCTTCTTCTTCTTCTTCTTCTTTCTTTCTTCTTCTTCTTCTTCTTCTTCTTCTCTTCTTCTTCTTCTTTTTCCTCCTCCTCCTCTTTTTCCTTCTCTCGTTCTTCTTGGTCTTTCTTTTTCATCATCGTCGTGGTCGTTGTCGTCGTCGTAGGTGTTATCGTCGTCGTCGTCGTCGTCATCGTCGTCGTCGTGGTAGTCTGAGATCTCTATGTGCTCCTGTTTAATTTCATATTGGCTGAAAAACTTCTGTTAACTGCCACATGTGATTGATCATAACGTGCTAACACTTACAAATGAATTGTCTCGACAGCTCACATTGACGACTGGTGACGGAAACCCCACGGAAAAGTACGAGAGGCCAGAGCAGAACATCTCGTGGGTCACCAAAGGACTGTTGACGTGACGTCATGACTGTTGTAAGCATAGCACGTACCAATAGCAATAACCAGGGATAACGGGCAAGCGATAATGGGGTTGAAGGGATCGTATTTTTGGCCACGTTACTTTGGCGAACTCGGACTCTTCGCATGTTGTATTATTGCAGCAGCAGCAGCAGCAGCAGCAGCAGCAGCAGCAGCAGCAGCAGCAGCAGCAGCAGCAGCAGCAGCAGCAGCAGCAGCAGCAGCAACAGCAGCAGCAGATATTAATAGTAGCAGTTGCAGCAGCTGCGTAGCAGTAGTTGTAGTAGTAGTAGTAGCAGCAGCAGCAGTACAGCAGCAGTGGTAGCAGTAACAGCAGCAGCAGCAGTAGCAGCAGCAGCAGCAGCAGCAGCAGCAGTAGTAGCAGCAGCAGCAGTAGTAGTAGTAGTAGTAGTGCGCCAGCAGCAGAAGTAGTAATAGTAGTAGTTATAGCAACAGCAGCAGCAGCGGCAGCAGCAGCAGTAGTAGTAGTAGCAGTAGCACCGCGACAGAGGCGCCAGCAGCAGTACCAGCATTAGTTGCAGCAGTAGTAGAAGCAGTAGTAGCAGCAGCAGCAGCAGTAGTAGAGCAGTAGCAGCAGCAGCAGCAGCAGCAGCAGTAGCAGCAGCAGCAGCAACAGTAGCAGCAGCAGTAGTAGTAGTGGCAGCAGCAGCAGCAGTAGTAGCAGCAGCAGCAGCAAGTAGTAGTAGTAGTAGTAGTAGTAGTAGTAGTAGTAGTAGTAGTAGTAGTAGTAATAGTAGTAGTCGTAGCTGCAGCAGCAGCAGCAGCAGCATTTTTGCCAAGCTTCGAAACTAAGGACTCAAGATCCCAAATGCGGCACTAGGCCTTAAGGCATAGGACACATTGTACTGTATCAATATGGGTACTGGTAAGTTGTAAGATTTGCGACATTGACTTAGTAGTGCTCCTTATTTCCTTGCTTTCTGTTTCCAGGTTACCACGGGCAGGAGAGGCAACCATGACACAGGTTCTGACCCGAATCAAGTAAATGGCGTCTCTATGTCAAGCCTTCAAAGTGTCCACACAACAACAAAAAAACATCAGTATTTATAGATAGTATATTACACATTTGGCTAGCATGCTGTCATGCATGTGTTTTGTTGAAAGCTCTTTGCATCAAAATGTGATCAAATGAATTCATACCTAGGTTCCAATGAATGAAAATTCAATAAACAATTGTTAACACGGGTAACTGGCGTCTTCTGACTTCCTATGCTCACAAAACATCGCATCTTGGGGAGGGGGAGGGGGTGGTTGTCTTGTCTTTTTGCATGTTGCTAAGTGTATGTGTGGCCTCGCTGGCCGAGTGGTAAGGATGCCGGACTTGTGATCATGTGGTTCGAGGTTTGAATGCCGGCAAAGCTAGGTCCGACGTTGCGTTCCCTGGGAAACATCCTTAAACACGAATTACACCTCCTCTTCACCTCTCCCCCCGCCCTCCATTCTACCCAAGTGCAAAATGGATGCAAGTAGTAGCTTGAGAGGAAATACCTGCGTCAGGCTAGCGTCCTTTCCAGGAGGTGATTATCATCACACGATCCCCTTCACGCTACAGAAAACCGGGATGTAATACAAATCAAACTCTCGCCTCCCGACTGGTAGTTCCAGACCTCCTTTTTTATCGACCGTCTCCGATGGGATGGGTAGGCTTTACTTGTAGAGAAAAAATAACTACAAAACATTTCAATCTGCCGGGGATTGAACCCATGACATGTTGGTTGAGCTGCCGCCTTGCCTCTGGACTACTGAGTCCTTGACTGGTAGTGGTCAGAAAATCCAACCTTCCTCAATAATGTGTGCTCCTGTGTTTTATTTATTGTCGTAGCGTGCGACATCTTCAATTGGGAATTGTTGTCTTCAACTCAAACTAAACGTTGTCGTCATAGTAATAATAATATTATAGGGATGAAAGCCATGTCACCAACTATGCTTCCAGTAATAACTTTCGCATCAAACACCTTTTGCACCAAATTTGTTATTATCAAACAAATTTCCGCCGTAATGAAATGATATGTCAAGACAGACAGTGAGGCAGGGGGCATGTCAAAGTTAAGGAAATGAAACCAAATAATAGTAATGACCCATAGCAACAAAGACAAGACAAATACAAGGAAATGACACCAAATAATAGTAATGACCCATAGCAACAAAGACAAGACAAATACAAGGAAATGACACCATATAATAGTAAAGACCCATAGCAACAAATACAAGGAAATGACACCAAATAATAGTAAAGACCCATAGCAACAAATACAAGGAAATAATAGTAAAGACCCATAGCAACAAAGACAAGGAAATGACACCAAATAATAGTAAAGACCCATAGCAACAAAGACAAAGGAAATGACACCAAATAATAGTAAAGACCCATAGCAACAAAGACAAGGAAATGACACCAAATAATAGTAAAGACCCATAGCAACAAAGACAAGGAAATGACACCAAATAAATAATAGCAACAAATACAAGGAAATGACACCAAATAATAGTAAAGACATAGCAACAAAGGAAATGACACCAAATAATAGTAAAGACCCATAGCAAAACAAATGACACCAAGACAAATACAAGGAAATGACACCAAATAATAGTAATGACCCATAGCAACAAAGACAAGACAAATACAAGGAAATGACACCAAATAATAGTAAAGACCCATAGCAACAAAGACAAGACAAATAATAGTAAGGACCATACAAGAAATGACACCAAATAATAGTAAAGACATAGCAACAAATACAAGGAAATGACACCAAATAATAGTAAAGACCCATAGCAACAAAGACAAGACAAATACAAGGAAATGACACCAAATAATAGTAAAGACCCATAGCAACAAACAAATACAAGGAAAATGACACCAAATAATAGTAAAGACCCATAGCAACAAAGACAAGACAAATACAAGGAAATGACACCAAATAATAGTAAAGACCCCATAGCAACAAAGACAAGGAAATGACACCAAATAATAGTAATGACCCATAGCAACAAAGACAAGACAAGGAAATGACACCAAATAATAGTAAAGACCCATAGCAACAAAGACAAGACAAATACAAGGAAATGACACCAAATAATAGTAAAGACCCATAGCAACAAAGACAAGACAACACAAGGAAATGACACCAAATAATAGTAATGACCCATAGCAACAAAGACAAGACAAATACAAGGAAAAGACACCAAATAATAGTAAAGACCCATAGCAACAAAGACAAGACAAATACAAGGAAATGACACCAAATAATAGGTAATGACCCATAGCAACAAAGACAAGACAAATACAAGGAAATGACACCAAATAATAGTATGACCCATAGGAACAAAGACAAAGACAAATACAAGGAAATGACACCAAATAATAGTAATGACCCATAGCAACAAAGACAAGACAAATACAAAGGAAATGACACAAATAAATAATAGTAATGACCCATAGCAACAAAAAACAAGACAAATACAAGGAAATGACACCAAATAATAGTAAAGACCCATAGCAACAAAGACAAGACAAATACAAGGAAATGACACCAAATAATAGTAAAGACCCATAGCAACAAAGACAAGGAAATGACACCAATAGTAATGACCCATAGCAACAAAGCAAAGACAAGGAAATGACCCACAACAAAGACAAGTAAAAATGACACAACAAATAATAGTAATGACCAAAATATAAGAACAAAATGACACCAAATAGTAAAGACCCATAGCAACAAAGACAAGACAAATACAAAAGGAAATGACACCAAATAATAGTAATGACCCATAGCAACAAAGACAAGACAAATACAAGGAAAAGACACCAAATAATAGTAAAGACCCATAGCAACAAAGACAAGACAAATACAAGGAAAATGACACCAAATAATAGTAATGACCCATAGCAACAAAGACAAGACACAAGGAAATGACACCAAATAATAGTAATGACCCATAGGAACAAAGACAAGACAAATACAAGGAAATGACACCAAATAATAGTAATGACCCATAGCAACAAAGACAAGACAAATACAAGGAAATGACACCAAATAATAGTAATGACCCATAGCAACAAAGACAAGACAAATACAAGGAAAATGACACCAAATAATAGTAATGTTATAGGAACAAAAGACAAGACAAATACAAGGAAAATGACACCAAATAATAGTAAAGACCCATAGCAACAAAGACAAGACAAATACAAGGAAATGACACCAAATAATAGTAATGACCCATAGCAACAAAGACAAGACAAATAAGGAAATGACACCAAATAATAGTAATGACCCATAGCAACAAAGACAAGACAAATACAAGGAAATGACACCAAATAATAGTAAAGACCCATAGCAACAAAGACAAGACAAATACAAGGAAATGACACCAAATAATAGTAATGACCCATAGCAACAAAGACAAGACAAATACAAGGAAATGACACCAAATAATAGTAATGACCCATAGCAACAAAGACAAGACAAATACAAGGAAATGACACCAAATAATAGTAGCACCCATAGCAACAAAGACAAGACAAATACAAGGAAATGACACCAAATAATAGTAAAGACCCATAGCAACAAGACAAGACAAATACAAGGAAATGACACCAAATAATAGTAAAGACCCATAGCAACAAATACAAGACAAATACAAGGAAATGACACCAAATAATAGTAAAGACCCATAGCAACAAAGACAAGACAAATACAAGGAAATGACACCAAATAATAGTAATGACCCATAGCAACAAATACAAGGAAGAACAAATGACACCAAATAATAGTAATGACCCATAAACAAAGACAAGACAACACAAGGAAATGACACCAAATAATAGTAAAGACCCACAGAACAACAAAGACAAGACAAATAGTAAGGACCCAAGACAGACAAGACAAATATTGAAACAAATTTCGGCGAAGGTGGAGCCCACTACTAATAAAAGACAATGTGTATGTTATGTCTTATTTGTCTAATTACGAAGGCTTCTTGAAGAGTTCAGTGAATGCACATAAAATGAAACTTGCAGGTTCAAGTACCAAAGACAAGACTTACAAGGCTAAGCAACACTAATCTAGATCTACCCAACTTTATAGATATGCATACTAACCAAGAATTTAGGTCTACGAGAAACTTGCTGGGTTGCTAGATCTAATTTTATTTTATAGATATGCATAACCAGAATTTAGGGTCACAGTGAGTGCTAGATCTACTTTACTTTATAGATATGCATACTAACCAGAATTTAGGTAGGGCCTAAATGTGAGTGTTATATCTACTTTACTTTATAGATATGCATACTAACCAGAATTTAGGTAGCCCCGTGAGTGTTAGATCTACTCTGCTTTATAGATATGCATACTAACCAGAATTTAAGTCTACGTGAGTGTTAGATCTACTCTGCTTTATAGATATGCATACTAACCAGAATTTAGGTCTACATGAATGCTAGATATGCTCTACTTTATAGACATGCGTGCTAATCTGGATTTAGGTGAATGTTAGTGCTAGATCTACTTTATTTTATAGATATGCCTACCAATAAGAATTTAGGTTTACGTTAGTGCTAGATCTAGGCTACTTTATAGATACGCCAATAACCAGAGTTTTAGGTCAACGTTAATGCTAGATCTACTCTACTTTATTGATATGAACAATATGAACTAGAAGAACAAGAATAAGAAAAAAGATTAACAATGGAGAGTAGACACAGATTGTCTCCTATTTGTCTCTATTTATCTATTTCTTTTCTTGTCTTTTTCGCATCTCATTATCTTTGCGTCTGTTTATCTGTCTTTACTACTTAAATTTAATAGTGCAATTTATCTATTTCTTTTCTTGTCTTTTTCGCATCTCACTATCTTTTGCGTCTGTTTATCTGTCAAATTATACTACTTCTTAAATTTAATAGTGCAGCTATCCGTTTACAAAACGGATAAACAATGCTAGAGATATATTTGAATCCAAATCTATGAATAGTTAGAAATCGATGTGTGAAAACAGTTTCCCATTGAAAGGTATTTGTATTCTCCACCCATCGTATCCATTAGGAAAAAAAATTTCATACCAAAGACTTTTAGTTGGGTCTCTAAACAGTAGACTTGACAGAAGTTACGCTGCTTCCATGTAGACAGCTAGTGTCTCTGTACATTAGGGAAATTATCTAGATCTTTGCATTCTCTTGATCTATACGCATGTCTTGATGAGCTGTGTCTAGATCTAGATTTCCAAACTTGAATCAAAACCTCATTCTTATTACAACGTATTTCGAAGTCCATGCAGGGATTGGACCAGGTATTGGTCTAGATCTAGAGAATCTGCTCTTGCTGTGACTTATTGAACGGAAACGCGTAATCAGACAAAATATGATTGTGGAGTCATTGAAGATCTAAAATCCATGATTAAATGTTTAAACTTATGGATTAAGACTGTTAAAAGTTACAGATGCCTTTTTAAAGTTAATATCCAAAATTAAGAAGGCCAGACCGGTATATCCAGGTGAAATAATACAATTCGAGGAAAACACAGAGAGCACAAAAGGACACAGCCAGCCTATCCGCCATTTGGTTCACCATCAACGTGTATATGCCGATAGAATCGATGTAAGTTGTAGCATATTCAACATCCTGACGATATTCGGTGCCCATAAAACTATGATGTCGCCGCAGATGTTGGTTCTGCAAATATTGGATGTTTTGACAATCACATTTGCAAGAGGCTAAACAGTTCAAAGGTCCTTCTACGTTGCTGAACGTAAAACTATCTACTGTACTTTTGCCTAAAAACGTACCGAGTATAAAGCTACTTAGAAGGCCTAAAAAAGGCTTCCAAGTGTACTTACGATGGATCATTCACATCATGCATACTTCACGACTTTAAAATGAATCAAATTGTCCACCAAGGCAACCGTTGTAAAGTTGGCGAATCCGTTCAAAATCTTTTACCATCTTCAGTTGGTGCTGTTCATATGGCGAGGACGTGTTTCTCATCTGCTGTGATGTTCGATATTAGAATATTGGTTATTTTATTATTTTTCAAACAGAAATTGTGATAACGCATGTATAATTTCCTTTTTAAAGGATCAATAAAGATGATTGAATTGAATTGAATTGAACAATTAACTAGATCTGGTCTAGATTCTAGATCTAGATCTACATCATTGTCAACATTGTAACGTGAAGTTGACAGAACCTCACGTTTTTCGCTTTGCTCTTGCTTCTAGATCTAGGTCTATGTTGTTATCATTATCTAGAGTTAGATCTGACCTTGATTCTAGATCTACGTCATTGTCAATATTGTTACCGGTACGGGAATTTGACTGTACCTTTCGTTTTCGCTTGGCATTTCGAGTATAGTAGCTAATGCTTTGCTTTCGTTTACCCATCAAGAATACAATTACAATAGGCTAGTAATTTACACAAACATGGGCTAGCGGGCGAAGACTGTGAACGTTTAAATCACATTGGTCTTGGTCTTTTTACTTACAGATATATAGATGACAGTATCTTACTAAATGTACGGCTAAAATTCTTTGAAGAAAATGGCCAAAAGGGTGTCTCAAGGATTTAATGTTTTTTCCTAACAGCACATCTTTAAACCACTAAATATATTTATAAGGTTATAGAATGATGAATTTGAAAGGATTAGGGCTGCAAAACCCAATCACCAAATCGTCAAATATTATTAGGCACAGGCATTTGGTACTAAAGGACTCAAACTGGTATAATTACATTGCCTTTCTTTCATTTATTTACTATGGTCGTTTGGTAGAAGCAAGGCTTCGAAGTCTTCATGGCTGCCTCCATTTGTATAAATAATTCAAAACTCAAATGGCAGGAGTAAAGGTATAACAGCTGTTGTCAAAATTCTAGATAGGCCATTGTTGATTCCACATTAATTCTCTAACTTCATGTGCAATTTGACGTTTGAAATCATTGTCGTTCCTGAGATTCGCTCAGTCTAAGTTTTGCTCATGAAATAGTCTATTTTAAAAAAATTATATAAGATATCTCTATCCAATCAACTTCTATATATTTATGTTGCTATCTATCTTTTAATCTATCTAGCTAGATATTGGCGCTAATGCTGCTGCTCCTCTCTGCCTCTGTCTCTGTCTCTGTCTGTCTCTGTCTCTGTCTCTGTCTCTGTCTCTGTCTTTGTTCTCTCTCTCTCTCTCTCTCTCTCTCTCTCTCTCTCTCTCTCTCTCTCTCTCTCTCTCTCTCTCTCTCTCTTCCAGCTCCAGCTTCTCCAAGTCTTCGTCTCCCCACCAATGTACTGGGGGCTCGTTGTAGAGCTATCATTGACGTTAAACTTTTTACAACTACAATCGCTCCTTGCCTTCACCATTTCCTGGTTGGTCGTTTTCTTTTCAAAACCAAACTTTCTATTTGAACAGAGAGTATTTTGGCTACTACCATCACCACCAAAGTCGCGAGATCTGACTACATCTATTCTTCTTTCTCAAATTGATTCCTATTGCTCTCTCTCTCTCTCTCTCTAGAGACATCTCCATTCTAAGATCTCTCTCTAAATCTCTTTCTCTCTCTCTCTCTCGAAATCTCTCTCTCTCTCTCTCACCCTTTTGCCTGCCTGCTGTGTTTTACACGCAGATCTAATCCCTTAATATTATCCTCAGATCTCTCTCCACAGTGATGGGAATAAGTATTCATGCCAAAGTATCATCATCTCCCTCCTCCCCCTCCCCTCTCTTACGCGTTGCTTACCTGTTTGTGGAAGCGCGTGCATGCACCCTCCTCGAACAGTTTCGCCATCTACGTACGTCTAGAAGGAGGCCACTTACCTGGCACAGATGAGCGCGCGCACACAGACACACGCACACACAACCTGAGCGCACTGTGTTCTAGCCAAACTTCTAAAAACATTGGAAGTTATCAACACACGCTGAAACATGAATGCTACAAGAGAAACCAGCATTTGAGAGTTGATAACATAATAATAATAATAATAATAATAATATAAGCCTACTATATTACATCATCATCTATGTTATCAATTTAGCATTATGTATATAATAATATAATATGCCAGTGCCACTGTTAATTTTGTTGAAATGGGATAAGAATGTAATGTTTTGATGAAGACAAGAATTACCATAGCATCCAGTAGATGGATCAGATAAGTGATTAATGATTTGAATTCTGGAAAATGGATAATGATACAGATGGAAATGAGTCGGCATTGAATCTGAGGTGGTAGCGTATTAGTAGCATAAAATGTTCTCAGGTGTTTCCTTGTCTCTCCATTAATTTTCACCTTGATCCAATATGCACTCAGCCTTCATGATTTTTTAGAAGTAAAACTATATCGATAAACTATACAGCCACTGATGAATCTATTTTGAGATGATTTGTCTACTCCATCTATCTTTTCCATCTATTTATATATGTAGATATACTATCTAATATGATGTGTAGTATATATAGATATAGATAAAGAGATAGAGAGAGAGGGAGGGGTTCCAATATATATAATGCATATTTTAGATGAATCACAGATAGATAGTTATATAGATAGATAGATAGATTGATACATAGATACATAGATAGATAGACAGATATATGTATAGATAGATATAGAATAAATAGATATTGATATATAGATATATAGATAAATATAGATAGATAGATAGACAGACAAACAGGCAGACAGACAGATAGATAGAAATATATATAGATAAATAAATATATATGTATATATATATATATATATATAGATAGAGATATAGATAGAGAGATAGGGAGATATAGATATATAGAGATAGATAGAGAGAGATATAGATATATATACAGACAGACAGACAGACAGACATAGATAGACAGATAGAATATATCTAGGCAGACATACAGACAGTCTATCTATAGATGGATCTAGATAGATATGCATACAATATGAGAAATTGATAGGATAGATAGCTGCCTTATTATGGATAGATAAAGGACTAGTGTCAATGTCAATGGATATCCAACGAAAAGACAACAATAACAACAAATATATTTTATAACTCATTTATCTATGTTGATAAATCTATAGCTCAGCTCCAATATCTATATCTATCTATCTAGCTAGATTCTGGCATCTATGACTCTTTTATCTATATCTCTATCTTTCTATCTAAATGTATATATCTAATAATCAATCTATCTATCTATCAGATCGATCTATCTATCCATCAGTTATATCTCGCTCCCCATCTATCTTTTCGTTA
>JAXRKP010000524.1:50000-68595 GCA_037039925.1 Doris montereyensis
CAACAATATCGCGTCAACAATAATACCAACACGTCAACAATATCACCAACACATCAACAATATCACCAACACGTCAACAATATCACCAACACGTCAACAATATCACCAACACGTCAACAATAAACGTCAACAATAATACCAACACGTCAACAATAATACCAACACGTCAACAATAATACCAACACGTCACCAACACGTCAACAATAATGCCAACACGTTAACAATATCACCAACACGTCAACAATATCACCAACACGTCAACAATATCACCAACACGTCACCACCATCACGTCAACAATATCACCATCACGTCAACAATATCACCAACACGTCAACAATAATACCAACACATCAACAATATCACCAACACGTCAACAATATCACCAACACGTCAACAATATCACCAACACGTCAACAATATCACCAACACGTCAACAATATCACCAACACGTCAACAACAATATCAATAACCAACACGTCAACAATAACACCAACACATCAACAATAACAATAACCAACACGTCAACAATCAACAACACGTCAACAATCACGTCAACAATATCACCAACACGTCATCAACAACACTAACACATCAACAATATCACCAAAACGTCATCAACAACACTAACACATCAACAACAACACCAACATATCACAACAACAACATTAACACGTCAACAACAATACTATCACATCACCAACAACATTAACACATCAACAACAACACAAACACATCAACAACGACACTGACAATGTCAACAACATATCAAACACATCAATAACAAAACAAACCACTTCAATAACAACACAAACACATCAACAACAACACAAACACATTAACAACAACACAAACACATCAATAACAACACAAACACATCAATAACAACACCAACACATCAACAACAAAACTGGAATGTCACCAACAACACTAACACATCATCAACAACACTAACACATCAACAACAACACTAACACATCAACAACAACACAAACACATTAACAACAACACAAACATATCAACAACAATACAAACACATCAATAACAACACAAACACATCAACAACAACACAAACACATCAACAACCACACAAAAACATCAACAACAACAACACAAACACATTAACACTAACACAAACACATCAATAACAACACAAACACATCAATAACAACACAAACATCAATCAAACACATCAACAACCACACAAACACATTAACAAGAACACAAACACATCAACAACAACAACACAAACACATCAACACTAACACAAACACATCAACAACAACACAAACACATCAATAACAACACAAACACATCAACAACAACACAAACACATTAACAACAACACAAACACATCAATAACAACACAAACACATCAACAACAACACAAACACATCAACAACAACACAAACACATCAACTACAACACAAACACACCAACAACAATACAAACACATCAATAACAATACAAACACATCAATAACAACACCAACACATCAACAACAACACAAACACATCAACAACAACACAAACACATCAACAACAACACAAATACATCAACAACAACACAAACACATCAACAACAATACAAACACATCAATAACAACACAAATACATCAATAACAACACAAACACATCAACGACAACACCAACTTGTCAAGAACAGCACCAACTCGTCAAGAACAGCATAACAGCACCACACGTCAACAACAACACCACACGCCAACGCATTAACAGCAAGCAACACGACCATCACCAACGACAACACCAGCAAAAACGACAACACATCAACGACATCAGCAACACATCAACGATATCAGCAACACATCAACGACATCAGCAACACATCAACGACATCAGCAACGCATCAACGATATCAGCAACACATCAACGACATCAGCAACACATCAAACGACACGTGCTATTCTTGCAGAGACCGATGATCTCATTATTGAGTATTGGGTTACCGATCATTGTACATATTTCTTTGAATCACTTTGGTTTTGGATAAGCAGGGGATTCACCCACTGTACCCTAGGTAGATGATGGGGCCGCCACCTTGAGCCCCCCTACCGGGTCTTGTTATTTCTGTCAGGTTAACTCCCTTAACCTTTGATTCGTCAAAAACCAGCCAGCAAGGCAGCAGGTTGTTATTTTCTGTCAGGGTTAACTCCCTTAGCCTTTTATCTATCAAGACCCGCCTGCAGGGCAGACAGGGGAACTCGTGGGGGGCGGGACCGCCTAATCCCATTACAGGTGCTTACGTGTCCACTGCCCAAAATGAAATATCTAGAAGAGTAGTAGGGAAATCTAAATGAGACAAAATCAGAAACAAAACAATAAGAGATTCAGCAAAGCAGATAGCATAAAAACTAAGATAGAAATGAATCAACTGAAATGGTTTGGGCGTGTTAACAGAATGAATGACAATAGAATAGCTAAATCAGTATACAGTACTAAAACTCAAGGTGAAAGACCAAAAGGCAGACCTCGGAGAAAGTGGGAAGAAGATATAAAAGAGGCATTAACGCAAAGAAATTTAACTTTCACGGAAGGAAACAGAAAAAAAATAAGGACAGTACAGCCTGGAGAAAGATCATTTCGCATCTAAAACCCATACACCGGAAGGTAGAATGGGAGCTGATAAAAAAGAAAGCGTTACCAATCAAAGGATGAAAAACAGCGAAAACGACAGCCATACGTAAACATGCAACAACGGCATCTGCTTGGCAAGACCAGACGATCTCGATTATGGAGGACTGCAACTGGAGAACACGTGCATAATTTTCTGACATTACTAACCCATCTTAAAAGTTTGATCTTCAAAACGTTGAATCTATACTATAATCTATTTTTAAAAATTAACATAGAGACGAAAAAGAAGCTGTGGAATTAATGACTTGTATAGCTTATATTATGCATGCCTGCTCAAATTAACAATCTTTTTGTGTTTTGTATTCTTTGATAATTATCAACTTGTCATGGTTTGATTGCTGACTCCTCCTGATGGATGTCATTTTCTGTTTGACCATTATTTAAATAGTTGTGAATGCATTTATTCAAAGCAAGTTGGCTTTGATAGAGAGATGCGTTAATAATGTTTGATGAATTTATTACATTCATTTTCACCATAAATACTTGTATGATTGAAATAATGTCTTCACACAATGTATTGATAAAATTTGAGCATTGTCATATTTATATCTTGTAAACAAAATGTAAAGAGTAAAAAAATAATCAGTTAAAGAATAACGTAGCAACAAAAAACCCAAACAAAAACAAAACAAACTCAACAACAACAAAAACAGCAGACACGTGACTCTATGTTTAAGCTCTTCTATGGTCCAACTTTCGGACTGCCAGTCAAGGACCTGAAGGAGCCGTCAAAGACGCCGAGGAGGCGACAGATGAGGGACAGAAAACCGTCGGCAACAGTCAATCACAAGATGGCGCACAGACGATGGAAAGGCGACAGATGAGGGACAGAATATCGTCGGCAACAGTCAATCACAAGATCACGCCATGGAAAGGGCGACAGACGAGGACAGAGTAGACGCCAGATGGCGGGAAAGGAACGACAGACGAGGGACAGAATATCGTCGGCAGCAGTCAATCACAAGATGGCGGCATAGACGCCATGGAAAAGGCGACAGACGAGGGACAGAATATCGTCGGCAGCAGTCAAATCACAAGATGGCGGCACAGACGCCATGGAAAGGGCGACAGACGAGGGACAGAATATCGTCGGCAGCAGTCAATCACAAGATGGCGGCACAGACGCCATGGAAAGGGCGACAGACGAGGGACAGAATATCGTCGGCAGCAGCCAATCACAAGATGGCGGCACAGACGCCGAGGAAAAGGCGACAGACGAGGGACAGAAAACCGTCAGCAAAAAAAGCGAGTTGTTGAGTCCAGACAGTCTGCAGGTATGCTTTGATTTGATTTGGATTTACATACATACACAAATAAGGTGATCTCGGTGCTTTTGGTAGGATTTTTAATTTTGCCCAGACTGCCCTGTAAACAGCCAAAGGATCTTTATCGTGCACAGAGTGTTGTGATATGCACACGTGACCTCCTTTTATCGTCCATCTCCGATGTAGACATATCCTCCACCATAGGAAGTTTTAACATCATCAGAAGAGAAGAGAGAAAAAGGAAGGAGAAGAAGGAAAGTAGAAGAAGAAGAAGAAGAAGAAGAAGAAGAAGAAGAAGAAGAAGAAGAAGAAGAAGAAGAAGAAGAAGAAGAAAGAAGAAGAAGTAGAAGAAGAAGAAGAAGAAGAAGAAAAAAGAAGAAGAAGAAGAAGAAGAAGAAGAAGTAGAAGAAGAAGAAGAAGAAGAAAGAAGAAAGAAGAAGAAGAAGAAGAGAAGAAGAAGAAGAAGAAGGGTGAAAATGAGTACAAGCGCTAACTTGGGAGTAAACGCCTGTGTCAGACTAGCGTGCTCAGGGCTCCAGGGCCGGGGAGAAGGGGGGGCATTATCACCTGTTCTGCTATAGGAACTGGGATAACCATGTTCTCGGTTCTATGGGTCGTAATGGCCTTGAAGGAACGGAGATAAACGCCTGTGTCACCACTACTACTATTACTTGTTCTGCTTCCACTACTTCTAATACTAATGCTTCTACTACTATGTGGCTACTACTAGGAACTTCTACTACTACTACTACTTCTACTACTACTACTACTACTAGTACTACTACTTTACTACCACTTTCTACTATGCTTCTACTACTACTACTACTCTACTTCTTACTACTACTACTACTACTACTACTACTACTACTACTACTACTACTACTACTACTACTACTACTATTACTACTTACTACTACTACTACTACTTCTACTATTTTACTACCACTACTAGTACTCCTACTGAGTTTAAGTTTGTTACACATTTTCACGGTACGAGGTAAAAGGAATGCATGTGACTATCAATGTTTGAGGATTGGACACATTAATAATAATATGATTAGTAGAATACGAAGGTGATACATACACACCTTCTCTTTGCGGCGTTGACAGGACTAGCACCTCTTCTTTCTGTGAAAACACCCGAAAGTGTGTATGACCGTGTCTAGATCTAGACACTGGCGTATTGATACTCATCTATGTGTTTATTTGTTTAGCGCTTTTAGTGTTGTTACGCACTGCAAATAAAGATAGATCTGGGCTTGTCTTCAATTTCTTCCTATATAATAATATGTTCTTTTTGGCCTCAGTAAAGACTGAACAAACACGTGACGTTTCGCATGACCCTTCGTCAGACAGCAAACGATAAATATCTAGAATCTAGATCTAAACACTAATCTAGATTTGGATTTAATAGCAATGAAACAGATAAATAATATAAACAACGAAGAGATCTGGCAACGTGAACTATCTAAATATCCGTAAATAATACAAAGGGGCCACAGTGGTGTGAAATCAAAAGTGAAAAAACCGACAATAAAAGACAACTCCACCAATAAAGACAGAAACAGACACGTGACGTTTCGGGTATAACCCTTCGTCAGACAATAAACGAGAAATATTTAGAATCTAGATTTAAACACCAATTACTTACTTACTTATCCTCGTGGTGCTTGAGCAGCACATAAAGCCGACTTTGTCGGTTTTGTGTAACTTTTTTTTTACAAGATATGGGCGTTAACCATATGCCTAACCCCATCCCGGAGGACTAGGATTTATTTCGGAGACTCACTCTTAGACAGGTAGCTTTCCCAAGTTCATGAGCCCTGTCTGCCTACGGTTTGAAATATGAGTTTTCATTATCCTAGACAAACTGCCTTTCCAGGTTAACTAGCTCCGACTACCCGAGGGGGGTTATAAAGGCGCCTCGATTCGCCTGTTAACCACCTCACATGACATCTAGAATATTTTCTAAGTGCTGGGTTCCCACTCTGCTGCCCCACTCCGTCCTCACTGGCTAACGCCAGTTTCTGTCCGCGACTGCTTATTCGGTATTCGCAGCTGACCTCTATATCTAGAGGCTGTTCCCCTATCCGCAACCTGGGGACGCGCCTGATAGGAGATGGTCGCTCCTCTCAGAAAACACTAATTAAGGCACCAAAAGGTGTGACGTCAGAAAGAAGAGTGTGACGCAGAAGATAATATAACATATCTAGATCTAGATCTAGCAGCAATAAAACAGATAGATAACGTAAACAACAAAGAGATCTGGCTATGTAAACTAACTTAATAGCCGTAAATAATATTTTTAAAAAGGAACCCCATTGAAGTGAAGTCAAATGTGATAAACGACAATATATGACAACTCCACCAATAAAGACAGAACAGAGACGTGACGTTTCGGGTGTAATGCTTCGTCAGACAACACACGAGAAATATGTAGAATCTAGATTTAAGCACTAATTAAGGCATCACACAGTGTGATGTCAGAAGAAGAGTATGGCAACAGGAAATAATATAAAATATCTAGATCTTTTCTTCCTGTACTCATAGCGATTACTAGCAGACGCCTTGACTTACAAATCGAAAGTAGGTGACCTTGAAACCATCGTCCGATGTGGTGGCGATGTCAACGGACCAGTCAAGAGAGGTTACGTCCTTTACACTACGCAGTCCATTCTGGGTACTTGGATGGTATCAACTTCCTGTTGCGCAAAGGAGCGGATGTGGATATGGCAGACAACATCGGCTATAGGCCCGTTCATCTGTGTGCACGTAAAGGTAAATTAGATTGTGTTTTCATCTGTCATGTAAATTCAATACCTATGATCATTGTTTATGTTTACGGCTCATCTTAATTACCTATGTTCATGCCCATTACCCTGTTTGTTATCACTGTCTCTATCTCTGTCTGTCTGTCTGTCTGTCTGTCTGTCTGTCTCTCTCTCTCTCTCTAACTCTCCCCCCCTCTCTCTCTCTCTCTCTCTCTCTCTCTCTCTCTCTCTCTCTCTCTCTCTCTCTCTCTCTCTCTCTCTCTCTCTCTCTCCCTCTCTCTCTCTCTCTCTCTCTATCTGTCTGTCTGTCTGTCTGTCTTGTCTGTCTGTCTGTCTGTCTGTCTGTCTGTCTGTCTGTCTGTCTCTCTCTCTCTGTCTGTCTCTCTCTCTCTCTGTCTGTCTGTCTGTCTCTCTCTTCTCTCTCTCTCTCTCTATCTGCTCTCTGTCTGTCTGTCTGTCTGTTTGTTTCTGTCCCTCTCTCTCTCTCTCTCTCTGTTTGTCTGTCTGTCTCTGTATCCGTCTGTCTACCTCTGTCTGTTTGTCTGTCTGTTTGTTTCTGTCTTGTATCTATGTCTCTCTCTCTCTCTCTCTGTCTGTCCGTCTATCTGTCTGTTTGTGTCTCTCTGTGTCTCTCTCTCTCTCTCTCTCTCTCTCTCTCTCTCTCTCTCTCTCTCTCTCTCTCTCTCCCCTCTCCGTCCTGTTCTCCCCTTCCGTCCTGTTCTACCTGTAGCACACTTATGACGTTGATCTTTCCTGCTCCTCCATGCCACACACAGGTTACACTGATGCCTTGCAAATCCTCATTGACCACGGGGCCTGCGTTGATTTCTTTGCCGACACAGCTGACATCAGCGAGTCGTCCAAAAACCTGGGCTATCTTACTATCGGTATACAAAGTATAATTTCTCTTGAATGTATTCAAATCTTGTTTTTTTTTGTTGTGTGTGTGTTCAAGTTATGGAAAATTGTTGTATTTTTACAATGCTATCGTATCCCTCTTCAAAATGTTTGGAAAATCGAGAAGGAAAGAAAATGAATTTCTGGTAGATTTATCAGATTCCTCTACTTATGGTTATTTAACTTTTATTCATATTTAGAGACTTCAAAATGTGTAAATTTAAAAAAAATCACTAAATTTATACGAAATATTCGGAATGTGATCATGAAATTATAGCCTAGGTTATACATAGATAGATATTATATTTGCTGTCTCTATAAAATTATATTCATTTATCTATGTAAGCATATAAATATAGAGTAGAATGGAAACCCAGAGAGGGAAAGTTGGAGGACATTGTCTGTTTGCCGTGTGCTTTATATTAGTGGGCTCAGGGGAACTACAAGTAAACAAAGAGAAATAGATTAGGGATGTGTTGGTCATTGATCAATCGACCTACTACTATCAGCCATTTATTTATTAATTTCTCCCAGAACCCCTCAACATGGCGTTGGAAAACAACCACGAAACGTGTGCCAGATTGCTTTTGACTCACGGTGCCAAACCAGATCACCACTACTTTCTTGGCTACGAAATCAATCTCATTCCTTTGGACAATCTGGAGTGCCTAAAGTTGCTGTTGGAATTTGGCGCTGATCCCAACGTCTTCAGCAGGTACTGGCCACAACTACAATCTAGTTACAACTACATCATAATGTGTAGTGCCTTAATTAGAGTTAAGATCTAGATCTAGATTCCAAATATTTCTCGTCTGTTGTCTGGCGAAGGGTTATCAGAGAAACGTCACTTGTTTGTTCTGTCTTTCTTTGTGGAGTTGTCACTTGTTGTCGTTTTTCACCTTTGACTTCATTCCACTGTGACTCCCTTGTTTAATATACATTCTAGTAATCTCTTTTAAATTATTCAAGCTATTCTTTTTACTGTGTGAAAACCAGGAGTTATCTTTTTTACATAATATTATTGTCTTGCGTGATCGTGTCGGAGCGAATTGGTGATAGAAACTAATACTTATCATTTCACATCGTTTTTAGAGGCACCTTTAAATGCCCCATAAATCTTAATACAATCATGGAGTTTTAAAAATGATTGAATCTACAAAGGTCAATCAGGACAATGCACATTCACTCATCACACTAATATTTTAAATTATAGAGCTCCTTATCAATCGCATTTTTTAAAAGGAATTAATACTAACACTGAAAAAGAAACCTAAAAAAAAACAAAAACAAAATTCCACACAAATCAATTGAGGCAGAGGCATTTAATAATACTTCTGTCAGGATTCGAGCTTCCCTAACGTTTTGAGATCATCACAAATCCTGAGAGTAGCAAAAGCTCCATTTAACGATGGAGAAGACTTTTTATTGAGATATATTTTTATCGGCGCTATTTGCTAATTTTCTTTGAAAGCTGAAACGTGTGTTCACGGAAAGTCTACTGATGTTGTTCTCATCGTTATGTCCTTCTTCTTCTTCTTCTTCTTCTTCTTCTTCTTCTTCTTCTTCTTCTTCTTCTTTGTCTTCTTCTTCTTCTTCTTCTTCTTCTTCTTCTTCTTCTTCTTCTTCTTCTTCTTCTTCTTCTTCTTCTTCTTCTTCTTCTTCTTCTCCTCCTCCTCCTCCTCCTCCTCTTCTTCTTCTTCTTCTTCTTCTTCTTCTTCTTCTTTCTTCTTCTTCTTCTTCTTCTTCTTCTTCTTCTTCTTCTTCTTCTTCTTCGTTTCTATTCTATTTACTGCTACTACGTACTACTACTAATATGCTACTACTACTACTACTACTACTACTACTACTACTACTACTACTACTACTACTACCACTACCACTACTACTACTACTACTACTACTACTACTACATATACTGCGTGTGCTACTACTACTACTAGTACTGCTGCTACTACTACTGCTGCTGCTACTACTACTGCTGCTGCTGCTGCTGCTGTTGCTGCTGCTACTACTACTGCTACTGCTGCTGCTGCTGCTGCTGCTGCTACTGCTGCTGCTGCTACTACACTACTAGCTGCTACTACTACTACTACTACTACTACTGCTACTACTACTGCTACTACTACTACTACTACTACTACTACGTGTACTAGTTCTAATTCTACTACTACCCTACTACTACATATACGACATGTACTACTATTACTACTACCACCACCACCATCACTACAACTACTACCGCTACTACATGTACTACTGCATGTACTACTACTACTACTACTACTGCTGCCTACTACTACTACTACTACTACTACTACTACTACTACTACTACTACTACTACTACTGCTGCTGCTGCTGCTGCTGCTACTGCTGCTACTGCTACTGACGACGACTGCTACGACTACCGCTATTATTACTACTACTATTATTATTACTATTACTACTACTACTACTACTGCTACTACTACTACTGCTACTACTACTACTACTACTACTACTACTACTACTACTACTACTACTACTACTACTACTACTACTGCTACTACTACTACTACTACTGTACTGCTGCTACTACTACTACTACTGCTACTACTACTACTGCTACTACTACTGGCTGCTGCTGCTACTACTACAACTACTGCACTACTACTACTACTACTACTACTACTACTGCTGCTGCTACTGCTGCTGCTACTGCTGCTGCTGCTACTACTACTACTACTACTACTGCTACTGCTACTACTACTACTACTACTACTACTACTGCTACTGCTGCTACTATGCTGCACTCCACTGCTGCTATCCCATTTAATGAAAGCTGCTAAACAACACAACATCCGGGCTGCCAGAACTCTGTTGGATTTCAACGCTACTACTACAGCCCCAGGACGGTTGAACAGGTCCGTTGTTTGTTTGTTTGTTTGTTTGTTGGTTTTTGTTTTTTGTTTGTTTCTGCTTCATCTGCTGCTGCCGTTGCTGCTGTTGATTCTGCTTTCATGTGATTGTCTATCTGCTTTACTGCTGCTGCTGCTACTGCTGCTGCTGCTCTACTGTTTGTTACTGATTGATTCTCATATTGTTTGCTGTTGTTCATCTACTACTGTTTTGCTCATCTGCTGCTTATATTACTGTTGTTGTTCAGGACTACTACATATAGTCCGTTGTTCATCATTTTCTCAGTTTGTTTGTTAGTTTTTGTTTTTGTTTGTTGTTGTTCATCTGACATTCTCATATTGTTTGTTGTTGTTCATCTGATTGATTCTCATCTGTTTGTTTTTTCAACGATTGATTCTCATCAACTTACATTTCCCATTGTCATCTGTTGGATTCAGGTCCGTTTATTCTCATATTTGTTTGTTTGTTGTTCATCTGATTGATTTTTTTGTTTGTTGTTGTTCATCTGATTGATTCTCATATTGTTTGTTGTTGTTCATCTGATTGATTCTCATATAGTTTGTTTTGTTCATCTGATTGATTCTCATATTATTTGTTGTTGTTCATCTGATTGATTCTCATATTGTTTGTTGTTGTTCATCTGATTGATTCTCATATTGTTTGTTGTTGTTCATCTGATTGATTCTCATATTGTTTGTTGTTGTTCATCTGATTGATTCTCATAATGTTTGTTGTTGTTCATCTGATTGATTTTCATAATGTTTGAGGTTGTTCATCTGATTGATTCTCATATTGTTTCTGATGGTTGTTGTTCATCTGATTGATTCTCATATTGTTGTTTGTTTTAATGTTTGTTCTTGTTCATCTGATTGATTCTCATATTGTATGTTGTTGTTTGTCATTGTTTGTTTTGTTCACCTGATTGATTCTCATATTGTTTGTTGTTGTTCATCTGATTGATTTTCATATTGTTTGTTTTGTTCATCTGATTGATTCTCATATTGTTTGTTATTGTTCATCTGATTGATTCTCATATTGTGTGTTGTTGTTCATCTGATTGATTCTCATAATCGTGTGTTGTTGTTCATCTGATTGATTCTCATATTGTGTGTTGTTGTTCATCTGATTGATTCTCATATCGTGTGTTGTTGTTCATCTGATTGATTCTCATTCGTGTGTTGTTGTTCATATTGTTTGTGTTGTTGTTCATCTGATTGATTCTCATATTGTTTGTTTGTTTTGTTCATTTGATTGATTTCATCATATCGTGTGTTGTTGTTCATGTGATTGATTATCATATTGTGTGTTGTTGTTCATCTGATTGATTCTTATATTGTGTGTTGTTGTTCATCTGATTGATGCTTGTATTGTGTGTTGTTGTTCATCTGATTGATTCTCATATTGTTGGATTTGTATACCTACAGTCGACTTGGTAGTCCAGGGGCTATGCGTCGGCCTGTCAACCCCAATGGGTTCGGAGCCCGCTAACGGTTGAAAGCATTTCTCGACTTTTTCAAACAAATCACTCCCCATGGTCCAGGTAGGTGGATCGGCACCTAGTCTCATTGGGGACGGACGAAAAGAAGGAGGCCCCGTATGCACACACGAAAGCTTTGTGCACATTAAAGATCCTTTGACAGGGTAGTCTGTGCAAAATTAGAAATTCTACCAGAAACCCCGAGATCACCTTAATAGTTGGAGATGTGGGTAAAATCAAATCAAATCAAATCAAAGCTAATCATTGTGATATCGTTTGCTTGTATACCTACATCTGCAATCGCACTAAAGTTGCCAATAGTGTTACTATTTCATTGAAACCTAAATCTACTTGAGATCCCCACCTACGATGGATTGGGCTAAAACCAGCCGATCAACCCCTGTAATTATGATACGGTGGATCACCACCTAGTCCTTCGAAGACGGACGATAAAAAAAGGCCTCGTATGTTGATCGTGACAGTTTGTGCACATTAAAAGTCCCTTGGCTGTTTACTGGCAGTCTGGGAAAAATAACAATTTTAAAATCCTATTAAAACCATCGAGTCCACCTTAGTTGTGGATGTGGGTAAAATCAAATCAAATCAAATCAAATCAAAGCCTGAAAATACATGTAGGTTTAAGAGATCACATCGTTATTGATCTATTGGTTGTATCATATCTGAGAAGGTAAATGTTAGTAATATAATACGTATATATATATACATATATATATATATATATATATATATATATATATATATATATATATATATATATATATATATATATATATATATATATATATATAATGTATATATAATATATATATATATATATATAAACCTGAACGTCTCGAACTTTGACCCCTTATATAACACAGGAACCACTGCACCCACAACTTCCATATTTCACATGTAGATTTCAAATAGCCTGCTGTAGGTTCTTAACGAATAAACTCTCTGATCAAATCAGTATTTCAATTTATTGGAAAACAAGATTGTTTTGTCTGCGATCTACAGAATATTCTATTGTTACTAGATATCTTATTTCTCGACTTCCGGTCATAACTTCAGTATCGAGTAGTACGTAACAAGCCCGCCTAACTTCATCACCTAGATATTCTCTTTTCATTCATTCTGTTTACATGCCCAAACCATATGAATTGGTTTATGTATATCTTAGTTTCAATAACGTCTGTTTAGGTTTGATCTCTTAATGTTGTGTTTCCGATTTTGTCTTTTTTAAGTTTTCCCTACTACTCTTTTGATATATTGCATTTCAGTTGCCCGTGCCCTACTGTATTCCTTTACTGCCTAAGTTTCATGTTTCACTACCATAGAGGTATAATACATCTATTATGCTTGTACGATAATAACACTGTAGGCACTCAGTGTGATATCCGTCGTTTGTTTTTTTCCCCACAGAAGACAGCCATCCACTATGCCATAGAAGGGGGAAGTAACGGGATCACAAACATGTTCCTGTCGGGACGCCTTTGTAGGCAGGCCTCCAGGCTACAGGTAAGTCGATTGGCCTCTATAGGTATGTCGGTTGGCCTTTGTAGGCAGGCCTCCAGGCTACAGGTAAGTCGATTGGCCTCTATAGGTATGTCGGTTGGCCTTTGTAGGCAGGCCTCCAGGTTACAGGTATGTCGGTTGGCCTTTGTAGACAGGCCTCCAGGCTATAGGTATGTCGATTGGCCTTTGTAGACAGGCCTCCAGACTATCGGTATGTCGGCAAGCTTTTGTAGGCATCCAGGTCGGTATGTCGGCAAGCTTTTTGTAGGCAGGCCTCCAGGCTATAGGTATGTCGGTTGTCCTTTGTCAGGCTATAGGTATGTCGATCCTTTGTAGGCAAGCCTTTGTAGGCAGGCCTCCAGGCTATAGGTATGTCGGTTGTCCTTTGTAGGCAGGCCTCAGGCCATAGGTATGTCGATCGACCTTTGTAGGCAGGCCTCCAGGCTATAGGTATGTCGGTTGTCCTTTGTAGGCAGGCCTCCAGGCTATAGGTATGTCGATTGGCCTTTGTAGGCAGGCCTCCAGGCTAAAGGTATGTCGATTGGCCTTTGTAGGCAGGCCTCCAGGCTATAGGTATGTCGATTGGCCTTTGTAGGCAGGCCTCCAGGCTATAGGTATGTCGATTGACCTTTGTAGGCAGGCCTCCAGGCTATAGGTATGTCGATTGACCTTTGTAGGCAGGCCTCCAGGCTATAGGTATGTCGGTTGGCCTTTGTAGGCAGGCCTCCAGGCTATAGGTATGTCGGTTTCCTTTGCCAGGTCTTGGCTAAAGTATGTCGGTTGGCCTCCTCCAGGCTATAGGTATGTCGATTGGCCTTTGTAGGCAGGCCGGTTGGCTATAGGTATGTCGGTTGGCCTTTCTATGCAGGCTTCCAGGCTATAGGTATGTCGGTTGTTGGCCTCTATAGGTATGTCGGTTGGCCTTTGTAGGCAGGCTTCCAGGCTATAGGAATGTCGGTTTGCCTCTGTAGGTATGTCGCAGGCTATAGGTATGTCGGTTGGCCTTTGTAGGCAGGTCTTGGCGTCTATATGTATGTCGGTTGGCCTTTGTAGGCAGGCCTCCAGGCTATAGGTATGTCGGTTGACCTTTGTAGGCAGGCCTCCAGGCATGTAAAGGTTTGTCGGTTGGCCTAGGTATGTGTTGGCAGGTCTCCAGGCTATAGGTATGTCGATTGGCCTTTGTAGGCAGGCCTCCAGGCTATAGGTATGTCGGTTGACCTTTGTAGGCAGGCCTCCAGGCTATAGGTATGTCGGTTCACCTTTGTATGCAGGCCTCCAGGCTATACGTATGTCGGTTGACCTTTGTAGGCAGGCCTCCAGGCTATAGATATGTCGATTGGCCTTTGTAGGTAGGCCTCCAGGCTACAGATATGTATGGCTTTACAAACCATGTGCACGTGATATAAAAGAAAAGAAAACAGAAGAAGTAAAATTCCTTCAAGACCGTCACGGCCCATAGAGCCGGAGCTTATCCTGCGTTGTTTTTTTCAATGGTGCGAAGCGGAACACAGGTGACAATGAATCACCTGCTGGCCAGAACGCTATACTACTAGGTTGACGCATGTTTTTTAAATTCCAAAGCTAGTGCTTGTACCCATTTGCACCTGGGTAGAGTGAGTGGGAAGGGGGATGGGGGAATGCGTGTAAAATGTCTTTTCCCAAGGAACACAACGTTGGACCCCGGCTTTGCTCGGATTCGAACTCAGGACTTCATTATGCTCACTCCACCAGCCTTACTGCTCAGCCACCGACGCCACATGTGCACGTAATGCGTGATACATAATGCGGGATGTGTGAACAACGAGTGTGTTGACGATTTACTAATTATTGTTTGCACATCACACATCATGCATCGAAAAGCGACTTTGCACTACTGCGTCGGGAGGGGCGCCTTTGAGGGCAATCCTCCAGGCTATAGGTAGGTGGCTTGTATAACGTTATGTGGAGACAACTTTGAGGGCAATCCTCCAGGCTATAGGTAGTGGCTTGTATAACGTTATGTGGAGACAACTTTGAGGGCAATCCTCCAGGCTATAGGTAGGTGACTTGTATAACGTTATGTGGAGACAACTTTGAGGGCAATCCTCCAGGCTATAGGTAGGTGGCTTGTATAACGTTATGTGGAGACCTTTGAACAGGGTTATGTGGATATCCTCAGGCTATAGGTAGGTGGCTTGTATAACGTTATGTGGAGACAACTTTGAGGGCAATCCTCCAGGCTATAGGTAGGTGACTTGTATAACGTTATGTGGAGACAACTGTGAGGGCAATCCTCCAGGCTATAGGTAGGTGGCTTGTATAACCTTATGTGGAGACAACTTTGAGGGCAATCCTCCAGGCTATAGGTAGGTGGCTTGTATAACGTTATGTGGAGACAACTTTGAGGGCAATCCTCCAGGCTATAGGTAGTTGTGACTTGTATAACGTTATGTAAAGACAACTTTGAGGGCAATCCTCCAGGCTATAGGTAGGTGACTTGTATAACGTTGTGTGGAGCCAACGTTGATATAGGTAGGTGAGTTGTATAACGTTGTGTGGAGACCACTTTGAGGTAATCCTCCAGGCTATAGGTACGTGGGTTGATAACGTTGTGTATAGACAACTTTTGAGGGAAATCCTCCAGGCTATAGGTAGGTGACTTGTATAACGTTGTGTCGAGACAACTTTGAGGGCAATCCTCCAGGCTATATAGTTGTATAACGTTGTGTGAGTTGTAGAACATTGCGTGGAGCCAACAACTTTGAGGACAAGTTTGTGGGCAAGCCTGCCCGCTATATAATCTTATCCTTACGTAGGGTGGCTTACTGTTACACTACGTCGGCCAACACGTACTTTTTTGTTCTTGGCATATTCGGGTAGAATGATCATTTATCTTCAACTTTATGGCAGAAAAATGTCCATATGACGTTTTTTTTTGTACAAATTATTTTGTAGGCGAGGGTAGGTGGAAAAAATAGTCAAAATGTCGACACCAACCACCGTAAGACTGACTGATAAGATGGCATTGAAAACTCATGTAATGTGGCAGTTAAATGCCAAATCTGGCAACATGGTATTGGGCTGACTGTCAACAAGCCGCTCGCCAATTTGTCCCTTTTTTATTATTATTATTATTATATCTTGTCAAGAAAAACCCAAACTCAAAACCAACAAAAAATATTCAGAAATAGTATTCATTGACAGTTTATAGGACTAGATGGATGCTTCAAACTCGGTGTGGAGATCCCAGTATCAATATTTATAGCTTCAGGAGGACAAATAAGATAACGAAGAATGAAATCATATATAACCTCATTATGAAACTCCCATTTTTCTTACTTCCAAATGTCACATTTGCAGCACTTCACATCGGGGTACACTCATATTGTGCTAATCTCATACCTTTCTATGTTTTAAAGGTCAGATTTGGTGCATTTCACACTGTGCTACACTCACATGCTAATCTCATACCTTTTTATGTTCTAAATGTCAGATTTGCTGCATTTCACACTGTGCTACATTCACATGCTAATCTCATACCTTTCTATGTTCTAAATGTCAGATTTGCTGCATTTCACACTGTGCTACATTCACATGCTAATCTCATACCTTTTTATGTTCTAAATGTCAGATTTGCTGCATTTCACACTGTGCTACATTCACATGCTAATATCATACCTTTCTATGTTCTAAATGTCAGATTTGCAGCACTTCACACTATGATACACTTACTCACATACTGATCTCTTTTCTTTTTCTGTTCCAAATATCAGATTTGCAGCAATTCACACTGCGGTCGTCTGTGACAGGCCAGATTTCTTAAAACTGTTGTTAAGATGGGATGCCGTGGTAGATGACCTGACAGACGAGGGTCGACCCCACTACAGCTGGCCTGCGCTCTGCCCTCGCTAACCCATCGGCTGGATACCGTTCGATTCTTTTGGAGCACGGTGCCAATGTCAACACGAGCTCGGGTTTCGTCAGTTTCAGCAGCCCTTACCTTTCACCTTTGACCGAGTACATGCGTTGTGCCGCAGACTCGGTCGTGTACGACGTCATCTACCAACTGGTGTCCTTCGGGCAAAAGGTCAGCTTCAGGGCGCGTCCACTTCCAGCCGGGCCCGAGATCGCACGGGATTCTCCATTGTGTCCAGTACCTCAAGGACAAGCCGGACATATTCCATCTTCTGATAAATGTGTCACGGAGTTTTGATGCCGTTTCTATTCAGGCGTACACGAGTCTCAGCCCGGAACAGAAAAAGAGGCTCACTGGGCGTGGCCAACAATCCCAGAGACCTCAAGTCCTGTGCTCGTCTTTCATTGAAGGAATATTTTGGTAAAGACTTCAACGCCAGTGTGGCGCATTTCCCGTTACCAGATATGGTCAAGAATTTCCTCTTGTTGAAATACTGATCTCATCAATCTGACGCCCTGTGCTAGATCTATATTGCACCATGTAGTTTATCTTGTTGGGTTTTTTTGTGTACAAAAATTATAAAGTAAGAGTGTTATTGTTTACAAACTTGAAGATCAAAAAGGTTCCCCGTGTCAGAAGGAGTAACCCTTAATACGTCATCGTGTAGTTAATGAAGTGGATTGGTGTTCTTACAGCACTGATGATCTCCCAGTCTCACCCACCACCTTTCTTCCCTTTAATACCGCTGTTGATAATGTTTATTAAAAAGATTTTTGAGTGGACGATATTTTTATTTTTTATTTGCTAAAACTCATCGTCATACCTACTGTAGTTCCATGTTGTTGGAGTTTGGGTTGTTGTTTTGTTATTTGTTTGTTTGTTTGTTTGTTTGTTTGTTTGAAAGTTATTTTATTGATGTTTGTTTGTTGTTGTCTGTTTTATTTTGTTATATTTGTCGCATGGGGGAGGGGGAGGAGGGGAAGGAGGAGGAGGGTTGCCAAGCGACACGCACAACCATATTTATTTCATTGAGTTACATAAACACATGAACCAGTATAGGTTATTCGTTTCTTTTTGTTTCTTTAGACAATAAATCGTCGTCTCCTTTGATTGCCCTCCTCTAATCTATCAGTTATCATCGGCCTGGCGCACAATTTTTGTTTCCAGTGCCTGTGTTTTCTGATTGTAAAGGTGATGGTAGAGACACAGAGAGAGATAATGAGA
>JAXRKP010000524.1:73216-93216 GCA_037039925.1 Doris montereyensis
GATTTGATTTGATTGTGGTTGATTTATTCACATCCACAACAAAAGTGATCTCGGAATTTTGGTAGGATTTTTAATTTTGCCTGACTGCCCTGTAATTGTAAACAGCCAAGGGATCTTTAACGTGTACAGTGTTGCGATCTGCACACGGGACCTCCTTGTATCGTCCGTTTTCGATGGGTCTAGGTGTCGATCGGGGGGGGGTAGATTTAGCTCGAAAAAACCTCCTCGAGAACATTGCTCAGCCGTTGGCTGGGCTCGTCCCATTACCATTTGGTTGAGAGGCCGACACCTTGCCTCTGGACTACCGAGTCACATGATGTGATATAATGTGATGTGATGATGACATGGAAACAGAAGGTCACGGTGTAAGCAGATGAGGGCATTGGATGAAAGGAAATTATTATGCAAAATAAATTTTGTTTTATCTACAAATTTATCTATACACGTCAAGCGCATGGGGCATTTTGTACTGTTTCAGCTGTACAGTATTGTTAAGTGTTTATGTTATGAGCTGGTAACCATGACGACACTGAACAGAGATCCCCGGCTGGTACATGTGGGTTGCTGTTTTTTCAAAACGTTGTATTCTTAGGAGATGTACTTCACTCTAGAAACGAGACTTGATTCAGGTGTGAATGAGTACCCAGCTATAGGTAGAGACAGATTTTGTCAGAGAGTTAGTATGGAAAGCCTAACACTGGCGTGTGTACTGTATGATCCGCCCCCCCCCCCCTGCGAGTTGAGAAAGACTGAATGATAGGACGGCTGGGAGATAAATGATGTACAGTTTGTGAGCCAGCATTTATGCGGGGAATAAATCCATATTCGATTTTAAGGAAACTCTTATGCAAAAGAAATAGTTTTGTTTACAAATCTATAGTCGAGTGAAAAAGTCCATAACAACACTTTGTTTTGATTTTCCCAGACAAAGTGTGTCCAAATTCATATGTTGTTGTTATTTGTTTGTTGTTGTTGTTGTTGTTGAAAAAAACAGGGAGGGGAGGGTTTGGGGGAGGAGGGGATTCCTTGAATTTTTTCTTATAGCTATAAAAATGGTTTCACTTGAAGAATGGAGGAAAGAAATAATAGAATTACTATTTTGTTGAAACTTAAAGCACATCAGTAACATAGACGTGCATATGTGATATATGCGTATGTGTGCGAGAGAGAGAGAGAGAGAGAGAGAGAGAGAGAGAGAGAGAGAGAGAGAGAGAGAGAGAGGGAGAGGGATAGAGAGAGTGAGAGAGAGTGTGTGTGTGTGTTTGTGTCAGTGTGTGTGTGTGTGAGAGAGAGAGAGAGAGAGAGAGAGAGAGAGAGAGAGAGAGAGAGAGAGAGACAGAGAGAGAGAGAGAGAGAGAGAGAGAGACAGAGAGAGAGAGAGAGAGAGAGAGAGAGAGAGAGAGAGAGAGAGAGAGACAGACAGACAGACAGACAGACAGACAGACAGAGAGAGGGAGAGAGAGAGTGTGTGTACAGACAGACAGACAACTGAGAGCAAAGAGCCTAGACAGATCTCAGAGACAATGACAGAGACAGAGAGAGAGACAAACAGAGTGTGTGTGTGTTTGTGTGTGAGAGAGAGAGAGAGAGAGAGAGAGAGAGAGAGAGAGAGAGAGAGAGAGAGAGAGAGAGAGAGAGAGAGAGAGAGAGAGAGAGGAGAGAGAGAGAGAGGGGGACTAGAGATAAAAGGTTTTGTATGGGTATATTGGTGTGTGGTCATGGAAAAAGGATGGGAAGAGGTTTGTGTCTGTGTGTGTTTGTGTGTGTGTAGGGCAGGGGGTGGAGTGGGGGTGTTGGCAGATTGTTCCGCTTCAACTGCTTCTTGTCTGAGATTGTGTCCATCTGTGGCCTTGTAGTTGGGCTCATGGGTGTGGGTCTCGGATCAAATCTTGGTACTGAAAGCTCTGTCCAACCTGAGCGCTAGCCAAATGTTGAAATTGACAGAAGTATCAGACCCGAGTCTCTACATTGTCTATGTACAGAGAGAAAGATCAGTACCTGAGTCATATTGTCTATGTACAGATTGACCTATCAGTACCTGAGTCTTTATATTGTCTATGTACAGATTGAACTATCAGTACCTGAGTCTTTATATTGTACAGATTGACCTATCAGTACCTGAGATTGAAACTAAAGGCCTGTATCTGAGTCTTTACATTGTCTATGTACAGATTGAACTACCAGTGTCTGAGTCTTTACATTGTCTATGTACAGATTGAACTACCAGTATCTGAGTCTTTATATTGTCTATGTACAGATTGAACTACCTGTATCTGAGTCTTTATATTGTCTATGTACAGATTGAACTACCTGTATCTGAGTCTTTACATTGTCTATGTACAGATTGAACTACCAGTGTCTGAGTCTTTACATTGTCTATGTACAGATTGAACTACCAGTATCTGAGTCTTTATATTGTCTTGAACTACCTGGCTTACAGATTGAATTACCAGGCTGGTAAGGGTCTTTACATTGTCTATGTACAGATTGAACTACAGTGTCTGACTCTTTACATTGTCCATTTACAGATTGAACTACCTGTATCTTGAGTCTTTATATTGTCTCTCCATGTACAGATTGAACTACCAGTATCTGAGTCTTTATATTGTCTATGTACAGATTGAACTACATTAATCTGAGTCTTTATATTGTCTATGTACAGATTGAACTACCAGTATCTGAGTCTTTATCTACTATTGTTGAACTATGTATCTGGATTTCATTGTTGCCTGACAGAACTACCTGTCTTTACTGTCCATGTACAGATTGAACTACCTGTATCTGAGTCTTTATATTGTCTATGTACAGATTGAACTACCAGTGTCTGAGTCTTTATATTGTCTATGTACAGATTGAACTACCAGTATCTGAGTCTTTATATTGTCTATGTACAGATTGAACTACCAGTATCTGAGTCTTTATATTGTCTATGTACTCAGATTGAACTACCAGTACACTGACTCTTTACATTGTCTATGTACAGATTGAACTACCTAGTCACCTATCTGAGTCTTTACATTGTCTATGTACAGATTGAACTACCAGTTCTGAGTCTTTATATTGTCTATGTACAGATTCTCTACCAGTATCTGAGTCTTTACATTGTCTATGTACTGATTGAACTACCAGTATCTGAGTCTTTTCATTGTCTATGTACTCACTGAACTATCAGTATCTGAGTCTTCACATTGTCTATGTACAGATTGAACTATCAGTATCTTCTTCTTCATTGTCTATGTACAGATTGAACTACCAGTATCTGAGTCTTTACATTGTCTATGTACAGATTGAACTACCAGTATCTGAGTCTTTACATTGTCTATGTACAGATTGAACTACCAGTATCTGAGTCTTTACATTGTCTATGTACAGATTGAACTATCAGTATCTTACATTGTCTATGAGTCTTCAGTATCTGAGTCTTTGTGTCTTGTACAGATTGAACTACCAGTATCTGAGTCATTACAGTGTCTATGTACAGATTGAACTTCCAGTATCTGAGTCTTTACATTGTGTATGTACAGATTGACCTACCAGTATCTGAGTCTTTACATTGTCTATGTACAGATTGAACTATCAGTATCTGAGTCTTTACATTGTCTATGTACAGATTGAACTACTAGTATCTGAGTCATTACAGTGTCTATGTACAGATTGAACTACTAGTATCTGAGTCATTACAGTGTCTATGTACAGATTGAACTACCAGTGTCTGATGTCTTTACATTGTCTATGTACAGATTGAACTACCAGTATCTGAGTCTTCACATTGTTCTTCTTCTGTTTTATTCTATGTACAGATTGAACTACTAGTATCTGAGTCATTACAATGTCTATGTACAGATTGAACTACTAGTATCTAAGTCATTACAGTGTCTATGTACAGATTGAACTAAATTCTACCTGTGTCATTACAGTGTGTATGTAGAGATTGAACTACCAGTATCTGAGTCATTACAGTGTCTATGTACAGATTGAACTTCCAGTATCTGAGTCTTTACATTGTCTATGTACAGATTGAACTACCAGTATCTGTCATATATCTGTCATGTACAGTGAACTTCCAGTATCTGAGTCTTTACATTGTCTAGATTGAACTACCAGTTTCTGAGTCATTACAGTGTCTATGTACAGATTGAACTTCCAGTATCTGAGTCATTACAGTGTCTATGTACAGATTGAACTACCAGTATCTGAGTCATTACAGTGTCTATGTCTCCAGATTGAACTACCAGTACCTGAGTCATTACAGTGTCTATGTACAGATTGAACTACCAGTACCTGAGTTATTACATCTTCTGTGCAAGGGATAGTGAGCAAGATTTCTTGTTTCAAATCATGAAAAAAGAGGTCATTTATTAAAAGCAATTAAATTCTATACAATTATACAACTTTGTAATGAAAAACAAAATCATTTGACATACAAAAGATATTTTTGACACACATAAGTATCCGTCAATACTTTTTGAAACCTGAGCAATTGAACAAATCTCTTTAAAACATTATTCAATTGAGGCAGTCTATATAAATCGTTCAGTTTAAACAGTGTATTTAAAAACACCTAATGGAATCAGTCTTACATCCAATGTATTAAATACATTTTCAACTCTACCACAAAGGTCAGGCACAGTGTCAGTTCAGTAATGCCACCCAGAGTGAAGTTATAGTCACACATGACGACAGAGAAACAAAACATGCATACTATTACTTACTATTATTTACTATACAGGATAAATAGACAAGAGGACAATAGAGGCTATTAAAATTTCACTACTTGTCTATCTGACACTATACTGTTCAACAAAATAAATGTGTAACATCATAGCTGAATAAAAGATAAAGGTTTAGAAAGGACAGAATCATAAAGGACCTTTGTAGTCCAGAGCCGACGCAAGGTGTTGGCCTCTTAACCAAAAGGTCCAAGGGATTTTATAGAAACCCCTTTCAACAGTTTAAACATTTTCTCAAGTTTTTTTATATAGTAAGTCAAATCAAATTAAATCAAATCTTTATGAAATATGAGTGATACGTCATTGATACAAAATGAAATGCGTTTCGTTTGTTGAACACTTAATCACTACTCTAAGTGCACAAAACTTGTTGTAAATTATAAAATAAAGTTAAAGTTCAAGACATCAAACTCATTTCCTTTGGTACAATTTTTGACTTAAATGAAAATGATGGGATAATTTTGTTTTTATTTTTGTCCTTTATCTCCATTCTAAAAAAATTGCATGTATACATATAAGGTGATTTGAGTTAAGTTTCGTAATGAATTTCAGCAAATGATAGTTTTACAATATAGTAATGCTGGTTAAAACAATAAATGTGACAATCTTTTTACTTTTATGTAAAATAATAATAATAATAACAATAAAAATGATAATAACTTGATGATTTCTCCTACTGGATGATAACAATTAATTATCATAATAATATTTATGAAGGATGATGATGATTAATGATGATAATATTAATAATGATAAAAATAAATATATTGATTTATAAAAATTTTAAAAATTATATAATAAAAATAATAATAATAACAATATTAATAATAATAATAATAATAATAATAATAATAATAATAATAATAATAATAATAATAATAATAATAAATAATAATAATAATAATAATAATAATATAATAATAATAATAAAAATAATAATAATAATAATAATAATAATAATAATAATAATAATAAAATAATAATAATAATAATAATAATAATAATATTATAATAATAATAATAATAATAATAATAATAATATAATAATAATAACAATATTAATAATAATGATCCCAACAACAAAAATTGTGAACAACTGTAATATTAATTATTGACAGTGACAATCACAGTAAAAATAATGATCATAATGTGATAATGATGAACGTATAAAAGATAGTCAAAGCAAAGAATATCATACATCACACAGAATTCATTCAAAATTGTAGTCGTTAATCCTATTCAGCTCTTGATTAGTCCATCTGGTCATCAAATTCACAGCCTCAAACTTCGTCATGGACAACTCTACCAAAATAATATTTCATAAAGCATCTAGGTGTGTAAGAAGATGGAACTAAATAAGGTATTAAAGCAAACAATTTCAAACCAAATCAAACAACCTCTGTTTACCATTACTCTCACATTAACAGCTCTGATGTTGACGTACACTTCTTTACACAGCCAAGCCCTCGATCTATCTAACGCATAAAAACTCAATTGCTGTATTGTTTTTCCAAGAATGTAGAAAAGGTGTTTTTTTTTAAAAACTTTATTATTAATAACAAATGCCTTTTTTTTATTTCGAAACTGAAATAATCAGAAGAAGAAAAAACAGCCATTCATTTGAGCTATTTTTAATCTCAACAATTGATGAAAAATAATGAAACAAACAAACAAAAATAACCGTAAAATAATGTTTCCGAGTACATTATGAATTTAATGAAAATTTGTCTATATAAAGCTAAGCAAAAATATATCACTATAACTTTGCTTTCGCTTGATTGGCTAAAAGAGTTTGCATATCCAAAAACGATCGCCGCAACTGGTCGACCATCAAATCAGAGTTAGTCTCAGGACTGTTGTTGTAGGAGGAGACGCTCATGGCGATGTAGTCTTCCTGAGGGTTGTAGCAAATGCCGAAACCGTCTGGCACAACGGGACCAAAGCAGAGAAAAGCACAATGTTTAGCAGCCACCTGCAAATGAAAAGGAGAAGTTAAAGAAAATGACATAGAAAAACAAAAAAAATCTTCAGGGAAATGAAGCAAGTCTATCCCCCTGGTCAAAGTAGGTGGATCGACACCTAGTCCCATCGGAGACGGACGATAAAAAGAGGGTCCAGTGGACATATCACAACACTCTGTGCACCTTAAAGATCCCTTGGCTGTTTACAGGGCAGTCCAGGCAAAAATTTAAAATTTTACCAAAACCCCCGAGATCACCTAAGTTGTGGATGTGGGTAAATCAAATCAAATCAAATCAAATCAAATCAATCCCATACCCCTGGTGCAATAGGTGACGTGTTTCTATAAAAATAGCAACGATGATAATTATGATGATTAGGCATCGTCTATCCACTGCAGGAATAGTGTCCGGGCTGAGGATCATGAGGTACCAGGTTCGAATCCAGTTCCTTGGGAAAGACACTTAACACGTATTTCTCCACTCTACCCAGGTGCAAAATGGGTACAAGCGCTAGCAGGAAGTAAAAACACAGTCATTAATATGGTGTCTGTCAGGAGGTAGATTATTATCAACGTTCCTTTGCATAATAGAAACACTGGGATAAGCCGTATGGACGTAATGGCCTTGAGGAACTTCAATCCACTGCAGGATGTAGCCCCCATGGTCTGCCATCATCTTCTAGTCAGTTCTGTTTCCTGTTTTCCTGAGCCCACGTTGCAGCCCATGTATTTAAAAAAAATATTTGTTAATGTCATCCTCAAGCCATCCTGTCGGTGGTTTCCAGGGTCTCTATGTCATCATGCCATCATGTTGGTGGTTTTCCAGAAGTGCTCTGTCATCATGCCATCTTGTCAGTGGTTTCCAGGGTTTCTATGTCATCATGCCATCTTGTCGGTGGTTTCAGGGTCTCTATGTCATCATGCCATCTTCAGTGGTCTTTATATGTTGGTTTTCAGGGTCTCTATGTCATCATGCCATCCTGTCAGTGGTTTTCCAGAGGTTTCTATGTCATCATGCCATCCTGTCGGTGGTTTTCAGGGTTTCTATGTCATCATGCCATCTTGTCAGTGTTTCTTCCTGTGTTTCTCTGTCATCATGCCATCTTGTCAGTGGTTTTCAAGGGTTTCTATGTCATCATGCCATCATGTCAGTGGTTTTCAAGAGTTCCTATGTCGTCATGCCATCATGTCAGTGGTTTTCAAGAGTTTCTATGTCGTCATGCCATCATGTCAGTGGTTTTCAAGAGTTTCTATGTCGTCATCGTCATGCCATCATGTCAGTGGTTTTCAAGAGTTTCTATGTCGTCATGCCATCATGTCAGTGGTTTTCAAGAGTTTCTATGTCGTCATGCCATCATGTCAGTGGTTTTCAATAGTTTCTATGTCATCATGCCATCATGTCGGTGGTTTTCAAGGGTTTCTATGTCATCATGTCATCTTGTCGGTGGTTTTCAAGGATTTCTATGTCATCATGTCTTTTTGTCAGTGGTTTTCAATGGTTTCTATGTCATCATGTCCTTTTGTCGGTGGTTTTCAAAGATTTTTATGTCATCATGTCTTTTTGTCAGTGGTTTTCAAGGGTTTCTATTAGTGCCGAGCGGTTCCAAGTTTTTTCGGAACCGCGGTTCTACGGTTCTTTGGAACTGAGAATCGCGAGAATCGGTTCCGATTCCGGTTCCGGTTCTGTTTTCGAACCGTGAACTGTGAGAACCGCGAACTGTGAGAACCGTGAACTGTGAGAACCGCGAACTGTGAGAACCGCGAACTGTGAGAACCGCGAACTGTGAGAACCGCGAACTGTGAGAACCGCTGGGACCTACGCCGACAGTCAGTGCTGTGCTGTAGAGTTCAGAGAGAGAGAGAGAGAGAGAGAGAGAGAGTGAGAGGGAAAGTGATGTGTGCGTGTGCTTTACACTCAAGCATTGATCACGTCATGTGTGTGGCTGTTTGTATGCGTGGGTGGGTTGGCGGGTGGGGGTGTAATTTAAGAAATTTACCCCACTTAATGGAGATAATGGAATCGTCCAAGGCGTTGATGAATGACACGTGATCCTCACCTCCCCATCCCCGCATAATAATATTATGACAGGGCAGCGAGTGATGAGGGGAGAGCGATTGTCGTGCGTGGCGTAACGTTATAACAAGAGGGGGTGGGTGAAGTAAAAGTGCGTGTGTAGTGTGTAATAACGGGGTGGGTGGGAGTGGTGGGAGTAAGCGAAAAGAAACGTAGAACCGCTGGAAGGTAAATTGAAACTGAGAACCGAGGACAGTCAGCGGTTCCGAGAACCGCCAGCAGTTCTGAGGACCGTCAGCGGTCCTAGAACTGCCAAACCGCCAGCGGTTCTGAGAACCGCCAGCGGTTCTCCTAATTGGAATCGGTTCTTAGATCTCAAACCAAGAATCGGAGAACCGGTTCTGGGAACCGGTTCTCGTCCGGCACTAGTTTCTATGTCATCGTGTCATTTTGTTGGCGGTTTTCAAGGGTTTCTATGTCATCATGCCATCTTGTTGGTGGTTTTCATGGGTTTCTATGTCATCATGCCATCATGTCGGTGGTTTTCAAGGGTTTCTATGTCATCATGACATCATGTCGGTGGTTTTCCAAGGTTTCTATGACATCATGCCTTCTTGTCGGTGGTTTTCAAGGGTTTCTATGTCATGCCATCATGTTGGTGGTTTTCAAGAGTTTCTATGACATCATGCCATCATGTCGGTGGTTTTCAAGAGTTTCTATGTCATCATGCCATCATGTCGGTGGTTTTCAAGGGTTTTTATGTCATCATGCCATCATGTCAGTGGTTTTCTAGGGTTTCTATGACATCATGCCATCATCTCGGTGGTTTTCAAGGGTTTCTATGTCATCATGCCATCATGTCGGTGGTTTTCAAGGGTTTCTATATCATGCCATCATGTTGGTGGTTTTCCAGAGTTTCTATATCATCATGCCATCACGTCGGTGCTTTTCAAGGGTTTATATGTCATCATGCCATCATGATGGTGGTTTTTAAGGATTTCTATGGCATCGTGCCATCATGTCAGTGGTTTTCAAGGGTATCTTTGTCATCATGCCATCATGTCAGTGGTTTTCAAGGGTTTCTATGTCATCATGTCATCATGTCGGTGGTTTTCAAGAGTATCTATGTCAACATGCCATTTTGTCAGTGGTTTTTCAGGGTTTCTGTGTCATCATGCTGTCTTGTCGGTGGCTTTCAAGGGTTTTATATGTCATCATGCCATCTTGTCAGTGGTTTTCAAGGGTTTCTATGTCATCATGCCATCTTGTCAGTGGTTTTTAAGGGTTTCTATGCCATCATGCCATCATGTCAGTGGTTTTCAAGAGTTTCTATGTCATCATGTCAGTGGTTTTCAAGAGTTTCTATGTCGTCATGCCATCATGTCAGTGGTTTTCAAGAGTTTCTATGTCGTCATGCCATCATGTCAGTGGTTTTCAAGAGTTTCTATGTCGTCATGCCATCATGTCAGTGGTTTTCAAGAGTTTCTATGTTATCATGCCATCATGTCAAAGGTTTTCAAGAGTTTCTATGTCATCATGCCATCATGTCGGTGGTTTTCAAAGGTTTCTATGTCATCATGTCTTTTTGTCAGTGGTTTTCAAGGATTTTTATGTCATCATGCCATCATGTCGGGGGTTTTCAAGGGTTTTTATGTCATCATGTCTTTTGTCAGTGGTTTTCAAGGGTTTCTATGTCATTATGTCCTTTTGTCGGTGGTTTTCAAGGGTTTCTATGTCATCATGCCATCATATCGGTGGTTTTCAAGGGTTTCTATGTCATCATGCCATCATGTCGGTGGTTTTCAAGGATTTCTATGTCATCATGTCTTTTTGTCAGTGGTTTTCAAGGGTTTCTATGTCATCATGCCATCTTGTCGGTGGTTTTCAAGGATTTCTATGTCATCATGTCTTTTTGTCAGTGGTTTTCAAGGGTTTCTATGTCATCATGTCTTTTTGTCAGTGGTTTTCAAGGGTTTCTATGTCATCATGTCTTTTTGTCAGTGGTTTTCAAGGGGTTTTATGTCATCATGTCTTTTGTCAGTGGTTTTCAAGGGTTTCTATGTCATTATGTCACTTTGTCGGTGGTTTTCAAGGGTTTCTATGTCATCATGTCATTTTGTCGGTGGTTTTCAAGGGTTTCTATGTCATCATGTCATTTTGTCGGTGGTTTTCAAGGGTTTCTATGTCATCATGTCATTTTGTCGGTGGTTTTCAAGGGTTTCTATGTCATCATGCCATCTTGTTGATGGTTTTCAAGGGTTTCTATGTCATCATGCCATCATGTCGGTGGTTTTCCAGGGTTTCTATGTCGTCATGCCATCTTGTCGATGGTTTTCTAGGGTTTCTATGTCATCATGCCATCTTGTTTGTGGTGTTCAAGGGTTTCTATGTCATCATGTCATTTTGTCGGCGGTTTTCAAGGGTTTCTACGTCATCATGCCATCTTGTTTGTGGTTTTCAAGGGTTTCTATGTCGTCATGCCATCATGTCAGTGGTTTTCAAGAGTTTCTATATCATTACGCCATAATGTCGGTGGTTTTCAAGGATTTCTATGTCATCATGCCATCATGTCGGTGGTTTTCAAGGATTTCTATGTCATCATGTCTTTTTGTCAGTGGTTTTCAAGGATTTCTATGTCATCATGTCTTTTTGTCAGTGGTTTTCAAGGATTTCTATGTCATCATGTCTTTTTGTCAGTGGTTTTCAAGGATTTCTATGTCATCATGCCATCATGTCGGTGGTTTTCAAGGGTTTCTATGTCATCATGCCATCTTGTCGGTGGTTTTCAAGGATTTCTATGTCATCATGCCATCATGTCGGTGGTTTTCCAGGGTTTCTATGTCATCATGCAATCTTGTCGGTGGTTTTCCAGGGTTTCTATGTCATCATGCCATTATGTCGGTGGTTTTCAAGGGTTTTTATGTGATCATGACATCATGTCGGTGGTTTTCCAAGGTTTCTATGACATCATGCCATCTTGTCGGTGGTTTTCAAGGGTTTCTATGTCATCATGCCATCATGTCGATGGTTTTCAAGGGTTTCTATGACATTATGCCATCATGTCGGTGGTTTTCCAAGGTTTCTATGTCCTCATGCCATCATGTCGGTGGTTTTCCAGGGTTTCTATATCATGCCATCATGTCGGTGGTTTTCAAGGGTTTATATGTCATCATGTCATTTTGTCAGTGGTTTTCAAGGGTTTCTATGTCATCATGCCATCTTGTTGATGGTTTTCAAGGGTTTCTATGTCATCATGCCATCATGTAAGTGGTTTTCCAGGGTTTCTATGTCATCATGCCATCTTGTCGGTGGTTTTCAACGGTTTCTATGTCATCATGTCATCGTGTCGGTGGTTTTCAAGGGTTTCTATGCCATCATGCCATCTCGTCGGTGGTTTTCCTGGGTTTGTGTAGTAAGTGTCTTTCCCAAGGTACATCTTTTTGTCCACCTAATGTCTTTAAATCTTGCTATGTGGCCAGCACCCATTTTCCATTTGTCTGCAGTGAGTGAGTGTTTGAAGACATCATCTTGTTCTTTTTCTTCTTTCGATGCGAGGATTTTTTCAATAGTGACCAGGTGTCACATTGTTTCTCTCCGTTGCTCTAATGGGTAAAAGTAAAGTTCCTTCAATGCCCTTGGGAGATCATTGTCTTGTAAAATTTCTCTGGTTTTATAGCGTGAAGCGGATACCAGGCGACAATAATCTTGTTTCGTTTCTTCTTTAGTTTTGTTTTCTGAAAACTGTTTTGTCCGAGATATATATATCATTTTTGCCTCTCTTTGAATGACCTGTTTTCTAATTTTATCCTTTGTCTGACTAAAGCTGGACATTGTTTTGTCTTTCCTTTTGTTAATCTTGATAACTTGAAGTGTATTTAAATCTAGGCCCAGCTTCCATGATGCATACTTACACACCAAATACTACAATTATTAAAATAAATAAATAAATGAGTAAATAAATAAGTAAATAAATAAAATAAAAATTTCCTGGCTAGTACCTGAGGAGAAACTTGAAACCTTTACCTGGCTAGTAAATATCTGAGAAGACAATGTTTTTACCTGGCTAATAAGTATCTGTGGAGAAAAGGGTTTTACCTGGCTAGTGGAGAGACGGAAGTGGGTGCTCTCTTTGAAGGCCAAGTCCATGAACAAAGCGGGGATGTCCATGCCATGCTCCAAGGCCATCAGCTTCAGGCCCAGCAAATGTCTGTCTATGCCCTGGCCAGCCACAACCTGTGTACATGGGGGGGGGGGGGGAGTGTAAAGTAAAACAAACAATTAAACGACAACAAAAAACAAATCTTTCTGACGACTACAATACGCAAGCAGGTGGCCATAGTGGAGTGGGGAAAGAATAAATGTCTACAAAACAAAACAAAAAAAAGAAAACTCAACTACAAAGCAACAAAACAGACGCATTAAAATGTCAAGTTAAAGCCCCCCAAAATACAAAAATCCTTTGTCAGAAACCAACAACACTCTGCAAGTTAGATCATCCATCCCCACTAACGTTACCCGTTCCACATTCACATCATCTATCCCCCAATCACATCCTCATCTGTCCCGCACTCACATCATATGTCCCACATTCACATCATCTGCCCCGCACTCACATCATCTGTCGCACAATCACATCATCTCTCCCACATTCACATCATCTCTCCCACAATCACATCATGTTTCCCACAATCATATCATCTGTCCCACACTCACATCATCCTACCCACACTCACATCATCCTACCCACATTCACATCATCCTACCCACACTCACATCATCCTACCCACACTCACATCATCCTACCCACACTCACATCATCCTACTCACACTCACATCATCCTACCCACACTCAAATCATCCTACTCACACTCATATGATCCACCCCACACTCAAGTCATCCTACCCACACTCACATCATCCTACCCACACTCACATCATCCTACCCACACTCACATCATCCTACTCACACTCACATCATCCTACCCACACTCACATCATCCTACTCACACTCACATCATCCTACCCACACTCATATGATCCACCCCACACTCAAATCATCCAACCCACACTCACATCATCCACCCCACACTCAAATCATCCTACCCACACTCACATCATCCTACCCACACTCATATGATCCACCCCACACTCAAATCATCCTACCCACACTCACATCATCCTACCCACACTCACATCATCCTACCCACACTCACATCATCCTACCCACACTCACATCATCCTACTCACACTCATATGATCCACCCCACACTCAAATCATCCTACCCACACTCACATCATCCTACCCACACTCATATGATCCACCCCATACTCACATCATCCTACCCACACTCACATCATCCTACTCACACTCATATGATCCACCCCACACTCAAATCATCCTACCCACACTCACATCATCATACCCACACTCATATGATCCACCCCACACTCAAATCATCCTACCCACACTCACATCATCCACCCCACACTCAAATCATCCTACCCACACTCACATCATCCACCCCACACTCACATCATCCTACCTACATTCACATCACCATACCCATACTCATATCATCCTACCAACACTCACATCACCATACCCATACTCAAATCATCCTACCTACACTCACATCACCATACCCATACTCATATCATCCTACCAACACTCACATCACCATACCCATACTCAAATCATCCTACCTACACTCACATCACCATACCCATACTCATATCATCCTACCAACACTCACATCACCATACCCATACTCATATCATCCTACCAACACTCACATCACCATACCCATACTCATATCATCTTACCAACACTCACATCACCATACCCATACTCAAATCATCCTACCTACACTCACATCACCATACCCATACTCAAATCATCCTACCTAGACTCACATCACCATACCCATACTCAAATCATCCTACCAACACTCACATCACCATACCCATACTCAAATCATCCTACCAACACTCACATCACCATACCCATACTCAAATCATCCTACCTACACTCACATCACCATACCCATACTCAAATAATCCTACCAACACTCACATCACCATACCCATACTCATATCATCCTACCAACACTCACATCACCATACCCATACTCAAATCATCCTACCAACACTCACATCACCATACCCATACTCAAATCATCCTACCCACACTCACACCTTCCGTCCCACACTCACATCATCTATCCCACTCACATCATCCTAACCGCACTCACATCACCCATCCCACACTCACATCATCCATCACACACTCACATCATCCTACTCACACTCACATGATCCATCCCACACTCACATCATCTGACTCACTCCTCATCCGTACACTCACATCATCCATCTCACACTCACATCATCTGACCCACACTCACATCATCCGTCCCACACTCACATCATCTGTCTCACACTCACATCATCTGTCCCACACTCACATCATCTGACTCACACTCACATCATCTGTCCCACACTCACATCATCCGTCCCACACTCACATCATCTGTCTCACACTCACATAATCTGTCCCACACTCACATCATCCGTCCCACACTCACATCATCCGTCCCACACTCACATCATCCGTCCCACACTCACATCATCCGTCCCACTCACATCATCTGTCTCACACTCACATCATCTGTCCCACACTCATCATCTGTCCCACACTCATCATCTGTCCCACACTCACATCATCTGTCTCACACTCACATCATCCGTCCCACACTCACATCATCCGTCCCACACTCACATCATCCGTCCCACACTCACATCGTCCGTGTACTTCCTATGGGTGTCCACAGCTTTCCTGAGTAAAGCAGCTTTAGTGGGCCCATCCACGCTGTTGTCGATCATCGCCATTGTGAAAGCCAGGGAATCGTTGGAGCACGGCCGAATGGTCTCGGTGCGCCCAAGTTGGAACTTCCTGAGGGAGCCGGACTCGTACGACCCGCAAGGCTGATTGTAGTATCTGTTAAGAAGACCCGTTTTGTCACATTTTAAAAAAAAACTGTCCAACACATGAGGATCCACAGAAGCGTAGGTACATAGTTGTTGTTGTTGTTGTTGTTGTTGTTGTTGTTGTGAATGTCATACACTATCTGTACACATTCCATACCTTTGTTGTACATTTTACACATTTCCTTTCCTCCCTGTTGTTGTCTTTTATTTTTTCATTCTGCCTGTGCGCTTCTCTTTCTCTGTGGTCTTTTGTTACTTTCATTCCCCCTTCTCTATTCTCTATTCTCTTCTTTCATTTATTACTTTCACTTCCTGTTCTCCTTCTCTTTTCTCTTCTTTCATTTATTACATTTACTCCCTCTTCTTCGTCTGTTTTCTCTTCTTTTATTTATTACTTTCCATTCCTGTTCTCTTTCTCTTTTTTTCTTTTTGTTTATCTATTACTTTCACTCTCTGTTTTCACTATTTTTCTTCTTCTTTCATTTACTACTTTCACTCCCTCTTCTTCTTCTCTAATCTCTTCTTTCATTTATTACTTTCATCCCATATTTTCCTTCTCTTTTTCTCTTCTTTCATTTATTACTTTCACTTCCTGTTTCCTCTTTTTTCTCTTCTTTCACTTATTATTTTCATTCCCTCTTCTCTTCTTTTCTCTCCTTTCATTTATTACCTTCATTCCCTCTTTCCCTCCACTTTTTTTCTCTTCTTTCATTTATTACTTTCACTCCCTCCTCTTTTTTCTTCGTTCATTTATTGCCTTCATTCCTTCTTTTCCTCCTCTTTTCTCTTCTTTCATTTATTACCTTCATTCCCTCTTCTCCTCCTCTTTTCTCTTCTTTCATTTATTACTTTCACTCCCTCCTCCTCTTTTCTCTTCGTTCATTTATTACCTTCATTCCCTCTTTTTCTCCACTTTTCTCTTCTTTTATTTATTACCTTCATTCCCTCTTCTCTTTCTCTTTTCTCTTCTTTCATTTATTACCTTCATTCCGTCTTCTCCTTCTCTTTTCTCTTCTTTCATTTATTACTTTCACTCTATATTCTCCTCTTTTCTCTTCATTGATTTTCTCTACTTTCATTCACATCAACCTGCCAATAGCTTTGCCGTGGTAGGCATGGCTATCACTGGGTCCGATTGAGTGGCGAGAATTCTGCATCACAAAAAATGCCATAGTCTACCTGGACTAATCCATTTTGAGTTAGGGGTGTGTCTGTTGATGTTCTATTCTAGACTACACAAGAGACCATGCGATCCCACTACATGTATTTACTGTATAATACAACGCAATGGCCTTTTCACATGCAGAGGGTCTGCATTGTCTTGTCAGTCATGCTCACTTTTTTCTCTTCTTGGTTAGTCAAATATTGAATACATCTCTATTTTGCAAAACTGAAAAAGGAGTATTTTTGCTATAAAGCCATTCCCTTTATAATACCAAGGTGCCACTGGCACAACAGTTGGCGGCATAACAAGGTTTGAGTGTACCCTGTATACCCATATGTCACAAAACAGTGGTATGTCTGTAACACAAGACAGTGGTATATCTGTAACACAAGATAGTAGTATATCTGTAACACAAGACAGTGGTATATCTGTAACACAAGACAGTGGTATATCTGTAACACAAGACAGTGGTATATCTGTAACACAAGACAGTGGTATATCTGTAACACAAGACAGTGGTATATCTGTAACACAAGACAGTGGTATATATGTAACACAAGACAGTGGTATATATGTAACACAAGACAGTGGTATATCTGTAACACAAGACAGTGGTATATCTGTAACACAAGACAGTGGTATATATGTAACACAAGACAGAGGAAACACAATACATCTGTATACCCAAATGCCACACGGCATTGTATATTTGTATACCCATATGTCACAAGACAATGGTATATCTGTATACCTCTATGTCACAAAACAGTGGTATATCTGTATACCTATATGTCACAAAACAGTGGTATATCTGTATACCCATATGTCACAAGACAGTGGTATATCTGTATACCTATATGTCACAAAACAGTGGTATATCTGTATACCCATATGTCACAAGACAGTGGTATATCTGTATACCTATATGTCACAAAACAGTGGTATATCTGTATACCTATATGTCACAAAACAGTGGTATATCTGTATACCTATATGTCACAAAACAGTGGTATATCTGTATACCCATATGTCACAAGACAGTGGTTTATCTGTATACCTATATGTCGCAAGACAGTGGTTTATCTGTATACCCATATGTCACAAGACAGTAGTATATCTGTATACCTATATGTCACAAGACAGTGGTTTATCTGTATACCTATATGTCACAAGACAGTAGTATATCTGTATACCCATATGTCACAAGACAGTGGTTTATCTGTATACCTATATGTCACAAGACAGTGGTTTATCTGTATACCCATTTGTCACAAGACAGTGGTTTATCTGTATACCTATATGTCACAAGACAGTGGTTTATCTGTATACCCATATGTCACAAGACAGTGGTATATCTGTATACCCATATGTCACAAGACAGTGGTATATCTGTATACCCATATGTCACAAGACGGTGGTATATCTGTATACCCATATGTCACAAGACAGTGGTATATCTGTATACCTATATGTCACAAGACAGTGGTATATCTGTATACCCATATGTCACAAGACAGTGGTATATCTGTATACCCATATGTCACAAGACAGTGGTATATCTGTATACCTATATGTCACAAGACAGTGGTATATCTGTATACCCATATGTCACAAGACAGTTGTATATCTGTATACCCATATGTCACAAGACAGTGGTATATCTGTATACCCATATGTCACAAGACAGAGGTATATCTGTATACCCATATGTCACAAGACAGTGGTATATCTGTATACCCATATGTCACAAGACAGTGGTATATCTGTATACCCATATGTCACAAGACAATGGTATATCTGTATACCAATATGCTAAGACAGTAAGACAGTAGTATAACTGTATACCCATATGTCTACAAGACAATGTATAACTGTATACCCATATGTCACAAGACAGTAGTATAACTGTATACCCATATGTCACAAGACAGTGGTATAACTGTATACCCATATGCTACAAGACAGTAGTATAACTGTATACCCATATGCTATAAGACAGTAGTATAACTGTATACCCATATGCTACAAGACAGTAATATAACTGTATACCCATATGCTACTAAGACAGTAGTATAACTGTATACCCATATGCAGTAGTATAACTGTATACCCATATGCTATAAGACAGTAGTATAACTGTATACCCATATGCTACAAGACAGTAGTATAACTGTATACCCATATGCTATAAGACAGTAGTATAACTGTATACCCATATGCTACAAGACAGTAGTATAACTGTATACCCATATGCTATAAGACAGTAGTATAACTGTATACCCATATGCTACAAGACAGTAGTATAACTGTATACCTATATGCTACAAGACAGTAGTATAACTGTATACCCTACCCATATGCTATAAGACAGTAGTATAACTGTATACCCAAATGCCACAAGACAGTAGTATAACTGTATACCCATATGCTATAAGACAGTAGTATAACTGTATACCCATATGCTACAAGACAGTAGTATAACTGTATACCCATATGCTATAAGACAGTAGTATAACTGTATACCCATATGCTATAAGACAGTAGTATAACTGTATACCCATATGCTACAAGACAGTAGTATAACTGTATACCCATATGCTATAAGACAGTAGTATAACTGTATACCCATATGCTATAAGACAGTAGTATAACTGTATACCCATATGCTATAAGACAGTAGTATAACTGTATACCCATATGCTATAAGACAGTAGTATAACTGTATACCATATGCTATAAGACAGTAGTATAACTGTATACCCATATGCTACAAGACAGTAGTATAACTGTATACCCATATGCTATAAGACAGTAGTATAACTGTATACCCATATGCTATAAGACAGTAGTATAACTGTATACCCATATGCTATAAGACAGTAGTATAACTGTATACCCATATGCTATAAGACAGTAGTATAACTGTATACCCATATGCTATAAGACAGTAGTATAACTGTATACCCATATGCTATAAATACAGTAGTATAACTGTATACCCATATGCCATAAGACAGTAGTATAACTGTATACCCATATGCCACAAGACAGTAGTATAACTGTATACCCATATGCCATAATACAGTAGTATAACTGTATACCCATATGCTATAAGACAGTAGTATAACTGTATACCCATATGCC
>JAXRKP010000524.1:98216-110716 GCA_037039925.1 Doris montereyensis
CAAAATATGAGACAAGCCAAGACAAGACTGAACAAGACATGTCAAGACAACATAAGACAACATAAGACAAGACAAAAAAATATAAGTCAAGACAAGACAACATAAGATAAGACAAGACAACATAAGACAAGACAATCTAAGACAACTTTTGTTTGTTTGTTTTAAATTTACCCCATCCACCATTGCGGTGATCTCAGGGTGAATTAAGAGGAAACAGCAAGATGAAAAATAAGTGGAAGAAGGGAAAAAAGAAGTAGAACCTACCAGCAACACCCGCCAACTGCCCGCAGACAGGACAGGATAAGAAAAGACAACATAATATAATACAAGACAAGATAATAAAAAAAAAGACAAGACAAGATAGGATACGACAACACAAGATAAGAGAAGACAAGACAGGTTAAGAGAAGACAAAACAACATAAGATAAGACAAGATAAGAAAAGACAAGACACAGTAAGACAAGATAAGATAAGACAAGACAAGATAAGAGAAGACAACACAAGTTAAAAGAAAACAAGACAAGATAAAATAAGACAACATAAGACAAGACAACATAAGACAAGACAAGATAAGATAAGGTAAGACAAGACAAGACAAGACAAGACAAGACAAGACAGAAAACAAGACAAGATAATACAATACAAGACAACACAATACAAGACAAGACAACATAATACAAGACAAGATAACATAAGTCAAAGACAATTTAAGACAAGAAAAAACAATACCATACAAGACAAGACAACATAATACAAGACAAGACAACATAATACAAGACAAAACAACATAATACAAGACAAACAACATAATACAAGACAAGACAACATAATACAAGACAAGACAACATAATACAAGACAAGACAACACAATACAAGACAAGACAACACAATACAAGACAAGATAACATAATACAAGACAAGACAACATAATACAAGACAAGACAACATAATACAAGACAAGACAACACAATACAAGACAAGACAAAGATAATACAAGACAAGACAACACAATACAAGACAAGATAAGATAATACAAGACAAGACAACATAATACAAGACAAGACAACACAATACAAGACAAGATAACATAATACAATACAAGACAACAATACAAGACAAATACAATACAAGACAACACAATACAAGACAAGACAACACAATACAAGACAAGACAACACAATACAAGACAAGACAACACAATACAAGACAAGACAACACAATACAAGACAAGACAACACAATACAAGACAAGACAACATAATACAAGACAAGACAACACAATACAAGACAAGATAACATAATACAAGACAAGACAATAGAATACAAGACAAGATAACATAATACAAGACAAAACAACATAATACAAGACAAGACAACATAATACAAGACAAGACAACATAATACAAGACAAGACAACATAATACAAGACAAGACAACACAATACAAGACAAGATAACATAATACAAGACAAGATAACATAATACAAGACAAGACAACATAATACAAGACAAGACAACACAATACAAGACAAGACAACACAATACAAGACAAGACAACACAATACAAGACAAGACAACACAATACAAGACAAGACAACACAATACAAGACAAGACAACACAAGACAAGACAACATAATACAAGACAAGACAACACAATACAAGACAAGACAACACAATACAAGACAAGACAACACAATACAAGACAAGACAACATAATACAAGACAAGACAACACAACACAAGACAAGACAACATAATATAAGACATGACAAGATGAGATAAAGACAAGAGAACATAAGACAAATCAATGAAATACAAGACAACATACGACAAGAACCGATTTGAGAGCAAGGTGGAGCACATAAAATGTGCATCTCTGTCACAAACTTACGCAAAGGCCAACATGTGGTCAGACATGCCAATGATAGGGGGCCCTCAGCCGTCGTGTGTTCGTAGCACATCCCACAATACCCTTCTGGGCCAAAAATAAACTGTTAGACATAAGGAGAAAATCATGTCAATGAGAAGAATGTGTTGGGTTGGGTTTTTATATTATGAACATTGGACTTACTTAAATGGGTCTTAAATGGTTTGGGGGGGGGGTTTGTTATCAGTATCAGCGACACACTTATTAAAAGTGCAATTTTTTTATCACCAATACACTAACTAAGATATGATTTTATTATCAGCAACACATTAATTAAGATGTCATTTCATTATCAGCTACACACTAGTTAAAATGTAATTCAATCAGATTGAGATCTTCATATAATTTACCTTTGATGAAGAGGTACTTGTAAATATATATAAGTTGTAATACTATGTAAGCTACAAACTGTGTAAATAATTAAGTTTAAGTACTATAGAAACAACAAACTGTGTAAATAAATAAGTTTAAGTACTATAGAAACTACAAACTGTGTAAATAAATAAGCTATAACACTATGGAATTACAAACTGTAAATAAATAAGCTACAATACTATGGGAATTACAAACTGTAAATAAATAAGCTGTAATACTATGGGAATTACAAACTGTAAATAAATAAGCAGTAATACTATGGGAATTAGAAACTAAATAAATAAATAAGCAATATGTAGTCAAACTGTAAATAAATGAGTCTAAAAGCTGGAGATATTACAAACTGTAAATAAATAAGTCTAAAAGCTGGAGATATTACAAACTGTAAATAAATAAGTCTAAAAGCTGGAGATATTACAAACTGTAAATAAATAAGTCTAAAAACTGGAGAAATTACAAACTGTAAATAAATAAGTCTAAAAACTGGAGATATTACAAACTGTGTAAATAAATAAGTCTAAAAGCTGGAGATATTACAAACTGTAAATAAATAAGTCTAAAAACTGGAGAAATCACAAACTGTAAATAAATAAAGTTAAAAACTGGAGAAATTACAAACCGTAAATAAATAAATTTAAAAACTGGAGAAATTAAAAACTGTAAATAAATAAGTTTAAGTACTAAAGCCTTCAAGGCTGTTATTGGCCCATAGAGTCGGAGCATATCCAAGTTTTAATAGTATGAAGCGGAACAGGTGACAATAAACACCTCCTGACCCGGATGCTAGTCTGAAGCAGGTTTTTACTCCCAAATTAGTGCTTGTACCCATTTTCACCTGGGCAGAGTGGGCAAAATGCATGTTACGCCTCTTTCTCAAGGAACACAACGTCAGACCTAACTTTGCTAGGATTCGAAAACGCGGAATCTCATGATCTCTAATGCAGCAGCCTTCCCGCTCAGCAACCGACACAACGGCAAGCCACTAGGTATACTCATACCATAACAAAAAGTAAAAAACAAAAGGTGACATACCTGTAATGTTTTGTCAAACCAGCGATTGGCAGAGTACGCCTGGCTGCCATTTCCATGCAAGAATCGGGAGGCGTGGACGTCTAAGCTGGAGCTGTCAGACGGCCCATCCAGACACACCACAAACAGACTTTGCTCGATGTTTTCCAAAGATGCTTTGTTTGTCTTATCTGTTGGCCGATGGAATTTTTTCAAAAGCAAAGGATTTGTTTATTTACTTCATTACAATCAACCAAATGTGGTGATCTCAGGGTTTTTTTCAGAGGAAGCAGCATGCAAGATGAAAGGCACGTGAAGTCGTTAAAGGAGAGAAGAAAGACTTATCAGCAGCTCCTACGAAACGAAAGATTGCCTTGATTGGACAATAAAGATTTATTATTATCAACGAGGCAACTAGGTAAAGTAATGAGGAGGACACTAGCCTGTAGAGATTTTCTAGGTTGCATCATTATATCATTTGCAACCATCTGTAACAGCTTTTACTAAGCTTATGCGTTGACGAATCCTCTAAATACTATTTAGAAATTAAAAACATAAAAATAGACATTTTATAGTTCACTTGAACACATGGCGAAATCAAGCAACTCCTTACTCAAACTTCATGAACAGTCAGGAATGTATGACCTTGACCTCGGAAATCCCTTTTCAATGTGATTTTTCATGCAAAATAGTCAGTTTGCATGTGAACTCGCGATCGCTAAAACCTTACCACATGGCAACTCTGTGCAAGTTAAAGATCCCTTGGCTGTTTACATGGTAATTCAGGCAAAATTGAAAATCCTACAAAAAAATCCTGAGACCACCTTAGTTGTGGATGTGGGTAAATCAAATCAAATAAATAAAAACCCACAAGGCAAAATAAAAATAAGATAGAAATAAATCAACTCAGATGGTTTGATGCATGTAAACAGAATGAATGATAAGAGAATAGCTAAATCAGTATACAATGCTAAAACCCAAGGAAAAAGACCAAAAGGTGAACCTCGGAGAAAGTAGGACGAAGATATAAAAGAGGCCCTAAAGCAAAGAATTTGAACTGTGACAGAAGGACACAGAAAATATCAGGATAGGGCAGTCTGGAGAAAGATCTTTTCAGGCATCTAAACCCATACACCAAAAGGTAGAACGGGAACTGATACAGAATGACAGAAAGAAAGAAAGATAAATAGAAAAAGAAAGAAAGAAAGAAAAAAAGAAACAAACAAACAAAGAAAGAAAGAAAGAAAGAAAGAAAGAAAGAAAGAAAGAAAGAAAGAAAGAAAGAAATATAACATGGTAGTGATGCTATCAACATTTCTCTAACACTTCACTTAACAATGGCTGCTGTCATTTCATCTATTATATCTTTTCCTCTCTTTCCGTACCTTTCATCATTGAGGTGTAAACCTGGCCCCACGATGCCCTGTCCATGGTGGTCAGGATTCCCAGAGGGGCCCCAGAACTTTGGACTGGTCAACACAGCTTTGCAACTGTTCCCTGAGTTGAGTGACACTCAAAGGCTTCCCTTGCTTTCCGAAGACTTCAACAGAGAAAATCTGAATTAATAAAAGCAATGTATATACACTTAATCATACACCAAAACTTAAACAAACATTGTCTCTGTGTTTATGTATGTTGGCACACACATGTATACATCCACTTATAGATAGATATATAGATAGATAGTTAGACAAAGAGATAGATAAACAAGGAGATAACGGACAAAATGATACATAGATAGATAGATAAAGAGATGAATAGACAAAGAGATAAATACCAAAGAGATAGATGACAAAGAGATAGATAGGTTGACATGTTGTATACATGGTTAAATGTATAAACGCACTAATATTATATACAACTATATGCACATTCTTTTAACATATGAAGAGAGATAGATAGATAGAGAGAGAGAGAGAGAGAGAGAGAGAGAGAGAGAGAGAGAGAGAGAGAGAGAGAGAGAGAGAGAGAGAGAGAGAGAGAGAGAGACAGACAGACAGACAGACAGACAGACAGACAGACAGACAGACAGACAAACAAACAGAAACAAAGAAAGATACTGACAGACACAGACAGACAAGACAGTCAGACAGAGAGATAGATGGAGAGACAAAAACAGACAGACAGACACACACACACACATACATTTACACACACACACACACACAAACACACAAGAAACCTAAACAAAGATAAAACAAACAAAGAAAATCTGCGGTGCATGATTTCAATTTGAAATGACGGCAATGCAAGGGGAAATCGCTCACATGATTTTTATGAATGACGTTAATATGTGTTGGCTGATTGGGGGCATCGTGTGGAACGCACGTATGGCTGTCTCGTTTGAGCCCTGGAATTCGGCAGCCTGTCAGCAGGGTGTAGTACTGGTGCATGCACAGTGGCTTTCCTCGAAGTGTTTCCACAGGTAAATTTTGTCTGAAAAATATTTTATAACAATAATAATAATAATAATAATAATAATAAAATACATTTCCATAGAGCTCTCCATCAATACAAGATTAACCTCTGAGCACTTTTTTTTATTAAAAAAAAAAATGATTTTTAAGGGGGGGGATAAAATTTTAATAAAGAAATCTTTTTTTTATATATAAAAACTGTATTTTTTATACAAGCTGTATTTTTTGTATAAAGAAACTGTACTTATTAATCTCTAAAAAAAATGTCTTTTTTATAGAATGCTATTTTTTTTTATAATACAATAGTCTATCAGTTGAACTGATAGGCTGAGTGAGTTGACTTCGAATCATGGGAGTGTGTCTGAGGTTATTAACCTAGTGATGTTTATACTTCGAATCATGGGAGTGTGTCTGTTCATTAACCTAGTGATGTTTATACTTGGAATCATGGGAGTGTGTCTGTGGTCATTAACCTAGTGATGTTTATACTTGGAATCATGGGAGTGTGTCTGTGGTCATTAACCTAGTGATGTTTATACTTGGAATCATGGGAGTGTGTCTGTGGTCATTAACCTAGGATGCATAAACTTGGAATCATGGGAGTGTGTCTGTGGTCATTAACCTAGTGATGTTTATACTTGGAATCATGGGAGTGTGTCTGTGGTCATTAACCTAGTGATGTTTATACTTGGAATCATGGGAGTGTGTCTGTGGTCATTAACCTAGTGATGCTTATACTTGGAATCATGGGAGTGTGTCTGTGGTCATTAACCTAGTGATGTTTATACTTGGAATCATGGGAGTGTGTCTGTGGTCATTAACCTAGTGATGTTTATACTTGGAATCATGGGAGTGTGTCTGTGGTCATTAACCTAGTGATGCTTAAACTTGGAATCATGGGAGTGTGTCTGTGGTCATTAACCTAGTGATGCTTAAACTTGGAATCATGGGAGTGTGTCTGTGGTCATTACCCTTGTGATGCTTATACTTGGAATCATGGGAAGTGTGTCTGTGGTCATTAACCTTGTGATGCTTATACTTGGAATCACGTAACATCGCCATTCCACCCAGGTGCAAATGGGTACCAGACTTGGGATCACGTAATATCACCGTTCCACCCAGGTGCAAATGAGTACCATCATCAGTTGAGGAGTAAAACCTGTGACAGACTAGCGTCCGTCATGTCCAGTTGATGATGACGCACTATTTCCCCGTTCTATTTCATACGATGGAAACTGGGATACGCTGCGGCTCTATGTGGGCCTCAACAACAACCTTGAAGGAACATAGCTTTTTCTATAAAAAAATTCTCCATCAAATCTAGTCTACTCGATTTTTTTTCTTCCATCAAATCCACAGTCATCTCTCAAACATCTCAAACATCGTAAACATCTCTCAAAATAAATATCCTCCGATAGAAAACTAAAAAGCAAAATTCTTAACAAACTTTTTCCTGACTATAGCAAAAATTCTTCACTTGGCCATAGCAGCCACTCATCGGCATGACATTGATGTCTAAACTAATCAATGTATGAACCAACAATAAAAAAAGTAATTAATAGAATGATATACATGGGTGCCATTTTGCTAAGTTTATTTGTTTATTTGTTTATTTATATGTTTGTTTATTCATTTGAATCAATTATTTACTTATCCGTTTATGTTTTACACAACAGCATTTAAACGTTACGCAATAATAAATAAAAAAATGTTTCAATTTGTGACTTACTCATCCACCAAAATCTTGAAATCCAAAGCTCCAGCGATGCACCTGGCCGCATAACTGGACTCATGGAAAAGAAAAAGAAAAACAACCAGACACGGGCATGAGACTAAGGTCGCCATGGGCTTTGAGTTATTAGGCTGAGTTGGAAGCTTATCCACACTACTCAGTAACACAGCAATTAGATATTAGTAGAAGAGTAAATTTATGTCTGTAGAAATGTATTTGTTGAAAACAATGTTAAAAATACCATAGACATAATCATGTCTGTAGAAATGTATTTGTTGAAAACAATGTTCAAAACACCATAGACGTAATCATGTCCGTAGAAATGTATTTGTTGAAAACAATATTAAAAATACCATAAACGTAATCATGTCTGTACAAATGTATTTGTTGAAACAATGTTAAAAGTACCATGAATGTCATTATGTCTGTACAAATATATTTGTTGAAACAATGTTAAAAATACCATTGAACGTTATAATGTCTATTTAAATGTATTTGTTGAAAACAATGTTAAAAATACCATTGACGTTATTATGTCTGTAGAAATGTAGTTGTTCCAAGACAAAATTGGTAATATATATATATATATAATATTATTATAGGGAGATGTGAGGTGGAATGCCTGGTCACAAAAAGACAGATGGAAGGCAACAGAGCAAAGGGAAGTCTGGAAGATTAATCTCTAGAAGCATTGGCTAGACATACTGTCACTGTCAAACAGAAGACTACATTGGATCGTTGCCACTGAGGACTGAGATTTATGGAGATTTTTTTATCACTCACGCCTGTTGGCATAGCATCCAATGGAAAAGATGGAGAGACAGACATACAGACAGACAGACTGATACACACACAGACTTGACTTGATTTGATTTACCCACATCCGCGACTAAGGTGACTCTGGGTTTTTGGTAGAATTTTTAATTTTGCCCGGACTGCCCTGTAAGCAGCCAAGGGATCTTTAACGTGCACAGAGTATTGTGATCTGCACACGGGACCTCCTTTTTATCGTCCATCTCCGATGAGCCTAGGCGTCAATCCTGGACCAGGAGAAGTAGATTTCGCTTGAAAAGAAATCGAGAAGACTGTTCAACCGCCGGCTGGGGGCTCGAAACCCACTACCCCTTGGTTGAGAGGCCGACACCTTGCCTCTGGACTATCGAGTCCCCACACACAGACAGAGGCAAAGACATATAGACAGAGAGATGGACAGAGATTGCAGTCACATAGCACTTACTCCAACTGTTCTTGAAGCCCATTGTAATCTTGTTTGAAGAACGCTATGCCAGGATTCACATTTATCACGACAGGAACTCTCACATCCAGGTAGGCAATGTTTTTCCACAAATCGGACAGCTGTGAAAGCAATAAGGAAAATTCCAATCCATTACGTCCAGGAATGAAAATTTGGACATGAAATAGACATGTTGTAGCCTCATATATATAGACGAGACAAATAATAAGGAAAACGGAGCCAAAAAAAATTTGAGCAGGGCGTCTTGATCTTAAGTCCACCAGCATAACCACCAGACTATAGAAGCACCTTACAACATTTATATCATTTCTCAATGTGCTCATGACATCAATATCATTTCTCAATGTGCTCATTGACATCAATATCATGGTTCAATATGTCCATTGACATCGATATCATGGTTCAATATGTCCATTGACATCGATATCATGGTTCAATATGTCCATTGACATCAATATCATGGTTCAATATGTCCATTGACATCAATATCATGAATCAATGTGTTCATTGACATCAATATCATGCATCAATTTGTTCATTGTCATCAATACCATCCATCACTTTATTCATTGACATCAATACCATGTATAATCAATGTGTTCATTGACATCAATATCATGTATCAATGTGTCCATTGACATCAATATCATCAATGTGTTCATTGACATCAATATCATGCATCAATTTGTTCATTGACATCAATATCTTGCATTAATTTTTTCATGACATCAATATCATGTATCAATGTGTTCATTAATATCAATATCATGCAGCAATGTCTTTATTGACATCAATATCTTGCATTAATTTTTTCACTGACATCAATATCATGTATCAATGTGTTCATTGACATCAATATCATGCAGCAATGTATTCATTGACATCAATATTTTGCATCAATTTGTTCATTGACATCAATATCATGTATCAATGTGTTCATTGACATCAATCAGCTGCACACAATAAAATATGCCTGGAGTGGGAATTGAACTTGTGTTGCCTGCATGACAGTCAGACACTCTGCCAAAGGTATATTTTTTACATCTTTACATACCCAGTTGACATAAGAAAAGTATATGACATCTTTACATACCCAGTTGACACAAGAAAGGTATTTTTACCATCTTTACATACCCATGTATATTTTACATAACCAGTTGACACAAGAAAGGTATATTTTCTTATATCTTTACATACCCAGTTGACACAAGAAAGGTATGTTTTCTACCATCTTTACATACCCAGTTGACACAAGAAAGGTATATGTTTCAAACATGTTTGCATACCCAGTTGACACAAGAAAAGGTATATTTTCTAATATATTTACATACCCAGTTAACGTGCTTGTTGGCTCTGTCTTCCAGCAACTTCTGCAGCTTGGGACCTTCACTGAACTGGAATTTCTTCACCACCTGATGGATTAAGATTAAAAAATCGATAAGTATACAAAGAAACTTGATCATTTTGTATATCAATATAAGAACTGTCACAAGATCATTTCTGCAAAGAAATGTCTTTCCCCCTATTTCTGTGATAAACAGAGACCACAGCAATACACTGTAGTACACAAGGTAGCATTCAGTCGTCAGTGCTCAAAAAAAATTTTTAATATGAGACACCCACCCATAGCCTTGACATGGACACGTCAGGGCTAATAAAAAAAAAGGACAAAAAGACCAACAGGAACACGGCGAAGAACAGTAGAAGAAGTACGAAAGGAAATAGGACAGCCATGGAACGAAATCAGATGAACGGCCCAAGAAGAAGTTGAATGGAGATGTTTTGTTGGCGCCTTATCCTCCTCCAAGGAGCCATGAAAATGAGAACATTCAGTCATCAAACACCTTGCAACGCTGCCCTGCCTTGCCTTCTGTCCTACTTCTCTTAATTAATGGGTAAAAGTCCAGCTTCTTAAAATAGCCATCAATCAAAACATTAAAACACAAGACAGTTTTTGCAAAGTGTCCAGTAACTCTGCGCTACCCAAGTTCATTGTACGTACGATCAATGTCATGATCAGTGAAACTCTATGACATCCTGCCTCTTATTGGCGTTCATATTCAATTTTTCTTCTTCTTTTTTTTAAAAATTATAAGTAAATTATAAATATGTGATGTATCCCATATATTTATCCTACCTATTTCAACAAACTTAATTACATATTTATATGGTGCTGAAAAAAACTTTTATCATACATTATGTAATCCCATCGTTAATATGGCTTATGTCCGTGAAATGTGTTATGCACTGTAACCACCCTTCCTTACCTATCCATTGTAATGTGATAAAAGATGACCAGTCTTCTCTTCATAACTCCACCCACTGTACAGCACAGCCTTTGTGCCATTGGATCACTGGTTTGTCACTGGGCAATGAGAATCTAAGTCTTTCAGACTCCGACCACGGCCCTTTCTTGATGTCGTAAGTTGCATGCAATCACCTGGCGTTTTTAATAGACCGGGCACGCATCGCGATTAAGGAACAAGGTGTGAACAGTTTTATTGCTCCCCTGTCTAGCATTGGCTGTATCCATTGTGCCTTCGAGTCTTCGTGGCGAGTGATGGTCAACCCATCTGTGCGCTCACCACCTCAGTGCTAAATAGCTAAATGGATTCCAGGTGTCCCTATTTCTCGCATTTAATTTTTTCCTAAATGTTGAATTTCTGCACCATACTGGATGAACTCCTTGGTGATCACCTACCCCCTCCTCCCAATTTTTTGCCATAGCCTTCTTACGCCTAAATGCCTGTTTCACTTGAATGCCCATTTTCTCTGCTTCCTAAGCATCGGGCATTTAGGCGATCACTACTGTATTAACATAACACAGAACCACAGAATTGATGGTGTCATTTCAGTAGCGTGCCTATGTCCATTTTCATGAAAAGTGAGACAGAGAGATAATCCTAGGGAATAAAAGCAAATCATGTTTCCTGAAAAGTGTGAAAGTGATATGATGAAAATAAATCACGTTTACAGCCATTTGAAACTTACAATTCCAAAAACCAACAGTGCCAAAGTCAATGCTTTTTGGCATTTTTCTCAAAGTAATGTAATTGTAACTTAGGCAAACTATTGAAATAAGCGCTTCAATTACCATTAGATAACACCAGTTAGAAGAAATTACATCGTTCAGCTATCAAAGCAACATAATCGACAATTAGCAAGGCACCGGTATAGATGAGAATTCTTCCCATGCATCCTTGCTTACAAACAGACCAAAACCTACCTCCTCTGTCGTTTTAAACTGATCTTCATCCAACAAAGGCCGGCACACTTCCAGGTATTTGTGTAGCGTTGAGTCCAGTGCCGGGACGGGTAGTCGTGGGAGATTGTACTGGATGGAAAAAGTCCTTCCCTTCGGGGCGATTCGGGGTGGCCCTTTCAATGCCATCTTGCTCAAGACACTGGCTGCTTCCAGATGACTCTGTTACAAATGAAAACACAAACAAAAAGTCAAATTAGAGTTGATAGAAAGCACATTAGCTGATGGTTCCATATCAAAGAGACCGGAGAGAGCTCACTCAAAAACTGAAAAATGATGGGAGAACCTAAGTATACAATAATGATAATCCCATAATAGTAAAATTGCACACTCTGCCTTGAGTATAGGATAATCAAGAATCAGGAATAGCCTTCTATTGCATTGACAGTGTAGCAGTAAGGGTTGTGAGGTGAAATATACAAGTGTGAGGCCTCCAGTTCAAGTAACTGCCTTCTATTGCCTTCTATTGTACAGTTAGTGTAGCAGCTAGGCTTGTGAGGTTTTATATACAAGTATAAGGCCTCC
>JAXRKP010000524.1:115716-200716 GCA_037039925.1 Doris montereyensis
GGGTTCCCAGTGTTTACTCTTTACAGGGCTCTACTCTGACTCCGCTATGCTCAACATGGAGCCTAGACACAGGCTTCCCAGTGTTAACTCTTTACATTTACAGGGCTCTACTCTGACCCCGCTATGCTCAACATTGAGCCTGGACACAGGGTTTCCAGTGTACACTCTTTACAGGGCTCTAATCTGACTCCGCTATGCTCAACATTGAGCCTGGACACAGGGTTCCCAGTGTGCACTCTTTACAGGACTCTACTCTGACTCCGCTACGCTCAACATGGAGCCTGGACACGGGGTTCCCAGTGTTTACTCTTTACGGGGCTCTACTCTGACTTCGCTATGCTCAACATGGAGCCTGGACATGGGGTTCCCAGTGTGCACTCTTTACACTTACAAGGCGAGGCGAACGTCGGTGTCAAGCTCGATATCTCTGCGGCCAACTTTTTGTTTTTGTTTTATCTCTTTATTTAGTCCTTTTTTTGTACTTGTTCATAATCTTTCCTACGGAAATCTAACATCTGTTTCCTATTTTCACGTCCTTGTTCATGGTCATCCCTACAGGACTCTAACATCGTTTTTTTCTTTCTATTTCCACGTCCTTACCGTGGTCCCTGCGGGATTTTAAGATCCATTTTCTGTTTTCATGTTCTTACCGTGGTACTTACGGGATCCATTTTCCTATTTTCATGTCCTTACTCGCCATCATTTCTACCAAGCTTTAACATCTACTTTCTATTTTCATGTCCTTACTCGCCATCGTTTCTACCAAGCTTTAACATCTATTTTCTATTTTTCATGTCCTTACTCGCCATCGTTTCTACCAAGCTTTAACATCTATTTTCTATTTTCATGTCCTTACTCGCCATCGTTTCTACCAAGCTTTAACATCTATTTTCTATTTTCATCCTTAATTTTCTACCAAGCTTTAACATCTATTTTCTATTTTCATCTCCTTACTCACCATCGTTTCTACCAGGCTTTAATATCTACTTTCTATCTTCATTTCCTTACTCGCCATCGTTCCTAACAGGCTTTAACATCTATTTTCTATTTACATGTCCTTACTCACCATCGTTTCTACCAGGCTTTAACATCTACTTTCTATTTTCATGTCCTTAATCGCCACCGTTTCTACCAAGCTTTAACATATATTTTCTATTTTCATGTCCTTACTCGCCATCGTTTCTACCAGGCTTTAAACTTTAACATCTATTTTCTATTTTCATGTCCTTAATCGCCACCGTTTCTACCAAGCTTTAACATCTATTTTCTATTTTCATGTCCTTAATCGCCACCGTTTCTTCCAAGCTTTAACATCTATTTTCTATTTTCATGTCCTTACTCGCCATCGTTTCTACCAAGTTTTAACATCTATTTTCTATTTTCATGTCCTTAATCGCCATCGTTTCTACCAAGTTTTAACATCTATTTTCTATTTTCATGTCCTTACTCGCCATCGTTTCTACCAGGCTTTAACATCCATTTTCTATTTTCATGTCCTTACTCGCCATCGTTCCTAACGGCCTTTAACATCTATTTTCTATTTTCATGTCCTTACTCGTCATCGTTCCTAACAGGCTTTAACATCTATTTTCTATTTTCATGTCCTCACTCGGCAAGACGCTCACTGACGTCTATTATATCAATTTAACACGTGTGGCATGACAGATTAGTAATCATTAATATTAATTGCAATATAATCTCAATAACTGAACACACTAATAACACGTCGTGTCAACATAATTTAATGAGTCCTAGTATTGACATAATTGAATGTGTCCACTTACGGCCACCTGGTCTACTATCATATATTATAATTATGTCTACATATATATACATACATATATATATATATATATATATATATATATATATATATATATATATATATATATATATATATATATATATATATATATATATATATATATATATATATATATATATATATATATATATATATATATATATATATATATATATATATATATATATATATATATATATATATATATATATATATATATATATATATATATATATATATATATACACACACATAATTCTGAGTCGGTCTTTATTAATTCGCCCCAAAGGCTATGTTGCCAGGTCACTAAAAGAGCAACCATGTTTTGCACACATAATATCTTAAATAATCCCAAGATATCGTTTTCATTTGAGGAATGATTGTTGCATCAGAAGTGACGTAGTTTAATTATTCAAAATGGCATTGTTTTTCCCCGTCTTTCCTCGATGAAAGTTTTCATTCACCTAAGCCGGCCATTTTGAACAGACGTTATTATTATTATTATTATTAAATAGCTGGAATAGAATCGTTTGAAATATACTTGTGCAACCTCGGTATCGAATTCTGGCTCCGTCTAATAATCGTACCTGGTGGTATCACCAGGGTGTAACATGCGTGTACATGCATTTATATCATAAAAGTTCGTTATGGAAGATTAACCAACCATTTTAAGTGAATCCATGATTTTTCCTGACTGGGTGGGAGGGAGGTTTCTAATGAATTGTTTCCAATCCCAATATCGATACCCCACACATCGTTTTCATTTGAGGAATTGTCTCATCGGAAGTGACCACCACCAACCCCCCCCCTTCCCAGCCCTCCTCCTCGTGTGCATACCTTATCATCACCGTTCATAATACAAACACGTGTGCATCTAAGTCGTAAGATTCGGCCTCTCCACACTGTTGAATTAAGTATGCAATACTACCGAGTTTTGAAGGGAGAATAGATATAAACAAATATATAAATAAATAAATAAATAAATAAATAAATAAATAAATAAATAAATAAATAAATAAATAAATAACTAAATAAATAAATAAATAAACAAACTAATTTTTTAAAATAAACAACTACGTACATAAATAAATAAATAAATAAAGGTTCCAAACTATATTTTATACATACAAAGTGGATGGTGCGGGAGCAAGAGAACCATATTAATATTATTGCCACCTTAGATAAACTTGAGGGGAGAAGTAAACAAACAGTCTCGTTCGATGGGTTATGTTATTGTTATTGTTAGAAATGTTAACAAATTCTATACGCCGCATGATTTCAGTTTTCCACCATATCTATGTTTTCCAATATTCATCTGTTTTTGTGATTTATTTTTTCCATCCGTTTATATCTATATCTCCATATATTATGAGTTGGTCGATCTTTGTTCGCCAGAGGCTCTGTTGATAGGCCACTAAAAGTAAACTTCTTTCTTTTTCTCTTTTTTTGGCACGTCAACTTTAAATCACCCCAAGATCGTTTTTGTTTGATGACGTGCAGTTAAAATAAATTTCATTGTTTTCCCCGTCTTTTTGAGTGTCACTTTCATTCAGCTAGCCCGCCATTTTAAACAGGTTATATACCAGGTAATAAATACAGTTGGAATAGTACCTTCGCGCCTACCTGCGTAACCTCATAATTGAATACTACTACTACTAACCCGATCTAACAATCGTACCACCCGGGTGTAACTAATAATAATATGCGTGTTTTACATAATTCTGAGTTGGCCGTTCTATGTTCGCCAATGGCTATGTTGCCAGGCCACTAAGAGTAACCGTACTTTGCACGGGGGTTTTCAGTGATCCCAAGATGGCGTTTTCATTTGAGTTTGAGGGAGTTTCCTACCAGACGTGACCTTATAATTGTTGAAAGATTCCATTGTTTCCCCCGTCTTTGAGTAGAATTGTTGAAAGATTCCATTGTTTCCCTCCCCTGTCTTTGAGTAGAATTGTTGAAAGATTCCATTGTTTCCCCTCCTGTCTTTGAGTAGAATTGTTGAAAGATTCCATTGTTTCCCCTCCCCGTCTTTGTGTAGAATTGTTGAAAGATTCCATTGTTTCCCCTCTCCTCGTCTTTGTGTAGAATTGTTGAAAGATTCCATTGTTTCCCATCCTCGTCTTTGTGTAGAATTGTTGAAAGATTCCATTGTTTCCCCCCTCGTCTTTGTGTAGAATTGTTGAAAGATTCCATTGTTTCCCCTCCTCGTCTTTGTGTAGAATTGTTGAAAGATTCCATTGTTTCCCCTCCTCGTCTTTGTGTAGAATTGTTGAAAGATTCCATTGTTTCCCCTCCTCGTCTTTGTGTAGAATTGTTGAAAGATTCCATTGTTTCCCCTCCTCGTCTTTGTGTAGAATTGTTGAAAGATTCCATTGTTTCCCCTCCTCGTCTTTGTAGAATTGTTGAAAGATTCCATTGTTTTCCCGTCTTTAGTGAATTATTTGAAAGATTCCATTGTTTCCCTCCGTCTTCTTTGAGTAAAATTGTTCATCACCCTAGTCGCCGTTTTACACAGGTTTTATCACTCAAAGTGGCGTCGGTGACCGAGCGGTTAGGCTGCCGGACTGAGGAATGAGGTCCCAGGTTTCCCTAGCCCCGCCATGTTCGACTTTGTGTTCCTGGGAAAGACACTTAACACGTAATTGTTTCCCCAACTCCCGAGGTGCAAATGGGTACAAACACTGGCTTGGGAGTAAAAACATGCGTCAGACTAGCGTCCCTCCAGTAGGTGATTATTGTCAATTGTTCCGCTTCCCGATACAGAAACCAGGATTGCTCTTCCTTAATAGCCTTAAAGAAATTTTTACTTTGTCATTAAAAACTTGGAATAGTGAAGGCGGCCTACCGCTCCACGCCTACATACATGTGTGTCTTAGTAGTATTGCCCTCTTTATCATTAAAAACTTGAACTAGTAGTAGTATGAATTGCTGACGCCTACCTGTGTCCATTGTTTATTGCCCACTTTATCATTAAAAACTTGGAATAGTAGTAGTAGTAGTACTCCCACTGCTCACGCTCACCTGTGTGGCCTTAGTAGTATTGCCACTTTATCATTAACAACTTGGAATAGTAGTAAAGTAGTACTTTGACGCCTACCTGTTGGCCTTAGTAGTATTGCCCACTTTATCATTAACAACTTGGAATAGTAGTAGTAGTAGTACTCCCATTGTTTCCCTGTGTGGCCTTAGTAGTATTGCCCACTTTATCATTAACAACTTGGAATAGTAGTAGTAGTTTAGGCCTACCACTCACTTTAAAAGAATATTCAATTGCCCACTTTGTCATTTAGTAGTAGTAGGCCTACTGCTCCGATTATCTGTGTGGCCTTAGCAGTATTGCCCACTTTATCATTAACAACTTGGAATAGTAGTAGTAGTAGTAGTACTCCCACCGCTCACGCCTACCTGTGTGGCCATATTAGTACTGCCCACTTTATCATTAACAACTTGGAATAGTAGTAGTAGGCCTACCACTCACGTCTACCTGTCTGGCCATATTAGTATTGCCCACTTTATCATTAAAAACTTGGAATAGTAGTAGTAGGCCTGCTCACGACCTGCGTGGCCTTAGTAGTATTGCCCACTTTATCATTAAAAACTTGGAATGTACTCCCACTTCACGCCTACCTGTGTGGCCATATTAGTACTGTATTAGTACTGACTTTATCATTAACAACTTGGAATAGTAGTAGTAGGCCTACCACTCACGCCTACCTGTCTGGCCATATTAGTATTGCCCACTTTATCATTAAAAACTTGGGAATAGTAGTAGTACACCCACCGCTCACGCCTACCTGTGTGGCTTTAGTAGTACTGCCCACTTTATCATTAAAAACTTGGAATAGTAGTAGTAGTAGTAGTAGTAGGCAGGATATAGTAGTAGAAGTAGTAGTAGTAGTAAGTAGTAGTAGTAGTAGTAGTAGTAGTAGTAGTAGTAGTAGTAGTAGTAGTAGTAGTAGTAGTAGTAGTAGTAGTAGTAGTAGTAGTAAGTAGTAGCTCAGTATAGCCTTACTCTGTGTGGCCATATTAGTACTGCCCACTTTATCATTAAAAACTTGGAATAGTAGTGGTAGTAGTTAGGCCTACCGCTCACGCCTACCTGTGTGGCCATATTAGTACTGCCCACTTTATCATTAAAAACTTGGAATAGTAGTAGTAGGCCTACCACTCACGCCTACCTGTGTGGCCATATTAGTACTGCCCACTTTATCATTAAAAACTTGGAATAGTAGTAGTAGTAAGCCTACCACTCACGCCTACCTGTGTAGCCTTAGTATTACTGCCCACTTTATCATTAAAAACTTGGAATAGTAGTAGTAGTAGTAGTAGTAGTAGTAGTAGTAGTAGTAGTAGTAGTAGTAGTAGTAGTAGTAGTAGTAGTAGTAGTAGTAGTATGCTTAGTACTATGGAATAGTAGTAGTAGGCCTACCGCTCACGCCTACCTGTGTGGCCATTTAGTACTGCCCACTTTATCATTAGAAACTTGGAATAGTAGTAGTAGTAAGCCTACCACTCACGCCTACCTGTGTAGCCTTAGTAGTATTGTCCCACTTTATCATTAAAAACTTGGAAAAGTAGTAGTACTCCCACCGCTCACGCGTACCTGTGTGGCTTTAGTAGTACTACCCGGAGTGTTACCTACGACGGTTGGAGTATAATTATTCCCCTGGTCCAGGTAGGTGGATCGACACCTAGTCCCGTCGGAGACGGACGATAAAAAAAGGAGGTCCGTGTGCAGATTTACAACACTCTGTGCACGCTAAAGGTAATCTCTTGACCTAGAGCTGTTTACAAGGCAGTCCGGGCGAAATCGTTTTTAAAATCCTCCTATCCGAACCCCTGGGGATCACCTTAGTTGTGGACGACGATTTTGATTTTTTTTTAAATTTTGATTTTACCCACATCCACGACTAAGGTGATCTCGGGGTTTTTGGTAGGATTTTTAATTTGCCCGGACTGCCCTGTAAACAGCCAAAGGGTCTTTAACGTGTGTAAGAGTGTTTTGTGATCTGCACACGGGGCCTTTTTATTGTCCGTCTCTGATGGGACTAGGTGTCGACCCGCCTACCTGGCCGGGGGTGGGGGGGTGGGGAGGTAGATGTTGATCGAAAAAATCGAGAATATTTTTCAAGCGTCGGCGGGGCTCGAACCCAAAACCTTCTGTTGAAGAGGCCGACACCTTGCCTCTGGACTACCGATTCCCCGTGGACGTCGGTAAATGAAATCAAACATAAAAAATACAAGCATGTAACACACCGGGTCATACCAAAAACGATTTTTTTTATAATTATTAAATCGAGTCAGAATTCGATGTCGAGGTTACACAGCTAAGCGTGATCGGTACTATTCCAACTTTTTAATTATACAGCCTGTTCAAAATGGCGGCTTAGATGAATGAAAATTATATTCAAAGACAGGGAAACAATGAAAGTTTCAATAATCAAATATCACGTCTGGTAGAAAACTTTCTAAGTGAAAGCAATCTTGGAATCATTTAGTACCTACATGCAAAATATGGTTACTCTAAATGGCCTGGCAACAGAGCCTTTGGCGAATAAACAAAGACCAACTCCTAATTATAAATATATATATATATATATATATATATATATATATATATATATATATATATATATATATATATATATATAAAGCTGTATATCTCAAACTTTGACAAACTCTGACCGGTCTAATCTCAGGAACCACAGCACACACAACCGCCATATTTCACATGTAGGTTTCAAATAGCCTGCTTTAGGTTCTTAGCAAATAAACTTATGAGTCAAATCAATATTTTAATTGATTGGGAAAAGATTGTTTTGCCTGCGACCCTCGAAACCTTTTTGGTGCTGTTGTTACTCATTCCTTCACTTCCGGTCATTAGATATGTAATGAAAAGCCCGCCTATCTAAGTGTCGAATACACCGGTACTTTATATCACCCTGTACCCGCTAACCTATTGTGTAGTTCATCCTTTAAAAAAAAACAATGTGGTAACAGAATAATCATAATCATCATAGTCTACGTGCATACTTATATATATATATATATATATATATATATATAGTTAAATATATATAACTTTATATGAATAGAAAATATAATATACAATATATAACTGTTTATCTCTGTAATCTCAAACTTTGACCGCTCTAATCTCAGGAAACAGTGTACCCACAGCTTCCATATTTCGCATGTAGATTTCAAATAGCCTGCTTTAGGTTCTTTGCAAATAATCTCTTAGGTCAAATCAGTATTATAATTGATTGGGAAAAGATTGTTTTGCCTGCGGTCCACGAAACTTGTCATTGTTATTGTTACTCATTCCTTCAGTTCCGGTCATTCGATCTGCAATGAAAAGCCCGCCTAACCCAAGTATCGAATACGGTATCGGTACTTTATATCACCCTGCACCAATTGCATAGTATGTAGTTTATCATTAACAAAAAAAAAGTGTGGTAAAAAGAGTCATCATAATCATCATTGCCTACGGGCATGCTCGTGTGAATATATACATATATATATAGATATATATATATATATATATATATATATATATATATATATATATATATATATATATATATATATATATATATATAATTTATGTGCAATAATGTTTAAATTTCTTAGTGTCAATGTTTACTATGATAATTTCCCCAGATGCAGTGCATCAAAGACAAATAGGACGATCAATATGCCAGCATCAGCCACTTACTGCACAGCAGTGGTAGCCTCATAACATATCTACCATTGACGATCCGGTCGTCTGTGATATTCCCTACCTCCCTCTCAGGAAAACAAGGACCTGAAATGGCATTGCAAGCCCGGTAGCAACAATGAGAAGAGAAATACAAATGACTAGACAGAGAAGAAAAATATTTGACCACCAATAGAATCGAACCCGCGACCTCCGCGTGGGCATTCATCGCCGTGAAACGAGATAACACGTCCAACCATGCTCACTTCTTCTACGCGCTCGTTGCGAGGCGAGGCGATGGGTGCCGACGAGAAGGCCGACCTTTCTTTCTTTCTCTCTTTCTTTATCACTTGCCATTCTACATTTCGGTGTATGGATTCAGTCGTCCGAGAGGATTTTTCTCCAGGATGCCCTGTCCTGGCATTTTCCGTTCCTTCCCAAAAAAAAGGTTAAATTTATATGCTTCAATGCCTCGTTTACATTCTCTTCCCACTTTCTCCGATGTCTGCCTTTTAGTGTTTTACCTTGGACTTTAGCACTGTATACTGATATAGCTATTCTATTGTCATTCATTATGCTTACATGACCAAGCGTTTCAATTGACTTGTTTCTCTCTTAGTTTTTATGTTATGCCATCTGCTTTGGTTTGATCTCTTATTGTTGTGTTTCTGATTTTGTCTCTTAGTTTTTAAGTTATGCCATCTGCTTTGGTTTGATCTCTTATTGCTGTGTTTCTGATTTTGTCTCCTTTACTTTTCCCTACTAATTTTCTTAGATATTTCATTTCAGCTGCCTATACTCTACTGTATTCTCTACTGTCTAAGGTCCAGGTTTCGCTGCCATAGAGGACAGTATGACAATAAACCGTGTTGTATACTGCCATTTTGGTTTTTGTTGACAATTCTTGTTTACCTACAAATGCCTTTCCTAGATGTTTGTTTCTACAGGGCTTCAATGTTTCGTTTGATGCTGTCGCTTGTGTTCAGAAAAAGTTTCTTCTAAGTTTGTTCATCGCCACTTGAGAAAGATGTTTCCTATGTTGGGTGTTCTTTTTGTCTCAAAATAATGATTGCTGACCCTGCTTTTTCCCCCCTTCACAATTTTTTTGTTCCAACAGCATTCACGTTGTCTGCTAAGTGTCGTGTATTCTCTTTTCTCAATGTTTACACGTAAGTTATAATAACTCTTTAGTATCAGTATGTTGTTTTGTTTTTTGGTTTTTTTTTTTTTTTTTTTTTTTTGTTGTTTTTTTTGGGGGGGGGGACTATGGTCGACACCAACAAAGTTGAACACTATGAAGTGTTACCATGACAATAGGTTAGAGAAAATTAGACTCAGACCATGCAAGTCCCCAACATTTCCAGAAGAAGAAAAAAATCTTAAGGCGTGTGTGCACAACGATCCACAGGCATGGAGGTATTTTCTCGGTCGTTATAACTAATACTAATATAACTCGCACAATTCTGAGTTGGTCGTTATAACTAATACTAATATAACTCGCACAATTCTGAGTTGGTCGTTATAACTAATACTAATATAACTCGCACAATTCTGAGTTGGTCGTTATAACTAATATTCTAATATAACTCGCACAATTCTGAGTTGGTCGTTATAACTAATACTAATATAACTCGCACAATTCTGAGTTGGTCGTTCTGTGCGCATCAACGGCCCTGTTGTCAGGCCATTAAGAGTAACCATAATATATGTACCCGTATTTTTTTAAACGATCTCAAGATCGTTTTCATTTGAAGTTTTTCTACCGGAAGTGACGTTTAATAAAGGACAATTTCATGATTTACACGTCTTTGACTAGAATCTCCATTCACCTAAGCCGCCATTTTAAAACAAGATTCATTATTTTTTTAAACTTGAAGTAACACCTTTAACTTTAAGCCAACGTCAGTATCGAATACTGACTCCATCTAATAATCGTACTTGGTATCACCCGGGGTATAACATAGTTCTAACAAAGATCATTCGCCTCAATTTTTGTATAAAGGAAGCTCGGTTACTCTTACATCTTTTACTAATAAAAAAAACCTAAAGTGACTACACCACATGTAGAGAAGGCCTACATTCTGTACACAGACATACATCTACATACTTCTTTTTTTTTTGTTGGAAAAACAAAAATTGATTGATGGATTGAAATTTACCCTGTAAACCATCTCGAGGTGACCTAAGACAGAGCAAAAGAAAGGTAAAAAGAATTTTAAGGAAAGAGGTAGGCACTACCATCAACCCCCGCCAACTGCCCCCGGAAAGACAAAGAACATATCATAGGCTACGCAGTGCCTATAATATAACTGTTCATCGTATGTGCTTTGCTTGCTTCCCTTCTATGAAGAATAGGTCGTGAGTTCAGATGAATGACAAAATCCATTCAATATCATACGTGTATATATAGTGTGTACTACCAGCCTATCAGTATCAAGAGCCTTCTTGATAATGGATAACCTTGTGTGAATAGGATTAGATGTCAGTGACCAGCCAAGTGCAGGTATCAAACATGTTAAGCTGACATACAATGTAACTGTGTCAATTGAGAGAGAGAGAGAGAGAGAGAGAGAGAGAGAGAGAGAGAGAGAGAGAGAGAGAGAGAGAGAGAGAGAGAGAGAGAGAGAGAGAGAGAGAGAGAGAGAGAGAGAGACAGAGACAGAGAGAGACAGGAGACAGAGACAGAGAGAGACAAGACAGACAGACAGACAGATAGACAGGCAGAGGGAGAGCGACAGCCAGATAGAGAGGGAGGGAGAGAGAGAGAGAGAGAGAGAGAGAGAGAGAGAGAGAGAGAGAGAGAGAGAGAAACAGACAGACAGACAGACAGACAGACAGACAGACAGACAGACAGAAACAGAGAGAGAAAGAGAGAAAGACAGAGAGACAGACAGAGACACACAGACAGACAGATAGAGAGCCAGAGAACAGGCTATTCATGTCTTACCACCTGGGTTCAAGGACATAAATTGGGCATAGCAAACGGACATGTCATGGACATGACAAAGGACAGCACATACTAAGAACATAAGACTGCTCATGATATAATATGATATAATATTATATAATATTATATAATATGAGAACAAGGACTACTTATGATATAATGTGATATCATATATGATATGAGAACAAGGATAGATAAAAGAAAAAAAGAGGTGTGACAATTTTTGCCCTAGGTTGAGTAATAGAATATCACCATTGGATGTTCCTTGTATGATTGGCATTTGACTTTCAAAACCCTTGAGATACATTGAGAGTTATATAATATGCAGAACAGTGAAATAACAGTTGAGATATAAATAATATAATATTTATCAATCAAAAGATCTAAATTTAGACCTTGGCTCTGGAGTCATTTTGAATTCATCATTCGAAGACCTCAGAGTATTGCCCTGTTTTTGTAGTAGGCAAAGAGTCTGACTGCCACAAGATGTAACATGTGTTCAGCCACTAGCCCCGTCTTGGTTTTTTTTTTCTAAATCCTCCCTCTTTTAGTATTATAACATATATATATATATGATATAAGTAAGGGATTGTGAAAAAGAACTTAGTGTTTTCAGCCTTACTACTCTTGGTGGTTGACCACTTCCGAACCCTCTTGGTGGTTGACCACTTCCGAACCCCTACACATTATGAGGGGTGAGATACAAAGCCCACTGTGCACCATTTTTACATATCGTGAGTTTTTTCACTATCTCGGACTTTGAATGTTGAAGAGTCTTCTGATGATGAAATCATGTTCATTCAAAACTGATTATAAAATATATTCCTTTTATAATTTGGTTCCAAAACATCAAATTGATCGGGCTTTATTTAGAACTAAGGGAAGACAAAATTGATTTTCTCTTAGAGTTATCTTTTTTGGATTTAGCGGTTTTTGCCTCTCACCCCCTCATGTGTACATACTATAGATCTTTATATATTACACGCATATCACACCCCAGGTGATACCAGTACGATCAGATTGGGTCGATATTCGATACTGGGGCTATACAGATAGGCATGGACAGTACTAATCCAACAATTTAACTATAACACCTGTTCAAAATAGCGGTTTAGGTGAGTGAACATTTTATTCAGAGACGGAGAGAAAAAATGAATTTTTCAATAACTAAACGTCACCTGGTAGAAAACTCCCTTGGATGAAAACGATCTTGGGATCATTTAAAACCTATGCAAAATATGAATACCCTTAGCGGCCTGGCAGCTGAGTCTTTAGCGAACTAAGGACAACCAACTCATAATATATCATGTAGATTACAAGCATCTCACACCCCAGGTGATACCAGGTGCGATTATTAGATCAGGTCAGTATTTGATATCGAGGTTACGCAGGTGGTGTGAACAGTACTATTCCAACTTTTAAATTATACAGTCTCTTCAAAATGGCAGCTTAGGTGAATCAATCGAATAGTTTACTCAAAAACGGAGAAACAATGAAATGTTCAATAATTAGCGTCACTTGTGGTAGAAAAAAATTCCTTAATAAAAATGAAAAATGATCTTGGGATCATTTAGAACCTACATGCAACAAGTGGTTACTCTTAGTGCCCTGGCAGCAGAGCCTTTGGTGAACAAAGGACGACCAACTATTTATTATATATATATATATATATATATAATACATATAAAACATTGAGAGGCTCTCAACTACTTCTTATCGACACTGTTGCAGGAGCACCAACACCTTTTTATCCATTTTCAGATCATGCCTTTGGTGCGAGAAATATGTCCTGTATTTTTCCGGACGATCTAAGGCCATTTTCATTAAAAAAAATTTGGGGATAGTATAATTTGTGACAATCAAAATGAGTACCAACTTGACAAACTTCAGGTAATATTTCTGGCTTTTTATCGTATAATAGCTATGTTGGAAGACAGGCCTGTATCGCTTCTAAAAAATGTGTATATAAACTTAAAGAATCGATACTGAGTTTCTTTTATGATATCATTGTAACGTGAATGAACTGCTCTATCCAGTGGTATGATAGACTAGATTTGTACCATTTTAAGGCAAAAATTGCATTCCTAGACACCCCCACCCAACAGTCACACAATCATACATCCATAGAACATTTTTAAGCTTTAGTGAAAGTTTCTAGAGTACTGCAATTGATAATCAATGGTGTCTGGAAGACTGTTTCACTCGGTGACGATTTTGGGGAATAAACTGTATTTGTTATAAAAATATATATATATATATATATATATATATATAAGTTACTGTGTTTATATAAGTTACTGTGTTTGGTTAAGTAACAATGTATTTTTCACCTTGATAGCCTCCTATCTCGTGTGTCTTTGGTTTTTGTTTGAAGTAGTCTGGAATTGTGACGGATTGTCTCCATGCGTTTGAATTTATAAATGCTGTAAACGGGTTGTGCCCTCTGCGTATTTCCAATATTTACCATTCTATAGTCTATGTAGAGCTATGTGTAACGCATCCTGGTTTTTCAAGACCTGACAGTTGGTGACAAATCATTCAGCTCTTGTTTGAACTTTTTCAATTCTCATAAATAATTATAATATATTTCTGGAGGTGAGGGTGCCATGCTGCACTAGCTTATTCCAAAAAAGGGCTTTACTCTAAGCAATGTACACAGTGATTTCATTTCTTATGGACAGCATTGTAGATTGTGGGCTATTAACTCAACTGTTACAAATTCTCTTTGTTTCAAAATAAGAATTCTCATTTCAATATAACAAAAAATAAGCTGTTCTTTTTTTACATTAATGTGAGTGCAAATTGTTTTCTAAAGGGTGGTCATACTGCTGTTAATTTGTGTCCTGATGTACAAGTGGGCATGCTGATGAAAGGGAACTTCAGACATTCATGATCAACCAATTAAAACAAAAATTCTTTACGAGATGGACTACGGTAAAATATCTTCTAGGGTAATATAGAATGATTTTTAATTGGATCAAACAGCTATAGTTTGTTTCTATACTCAACCTCTCTACTTTTGGCCCTTAATAGCCGAATCCATGTTAGTGCACTCTAGATTAAAACATCTGTCTTCATAGATATATTATATTAGAATTTAGATCAATCTAAAATCAAAATTAAAATCGTTGTTTGTTTTCTTTTCTTTTTTTATTTACAGAATCTAGATCTTTATCTAATAAATGAACATAAAAACATTGAGCAGTCTAAGCCTCCACAGCCAAAATAATGTGACAAGACAAAAACTCTTTTATAAATTAAATCTTCTTGGCTTAGCACAATAAATCACTAGAGCTATATCTAGATTCATTCCAGATCTAGACATACATAAGTTTAAATTTCGATTATAATCATATAATAGCCTACTACTCTAGATTATATTATGTATTATTTAAAAGAGAAAGAAGATCTCTTAAAATAATAATAATATACACACAAAGTAAAAAGATTTAAGTTGAACTTGCTTCGGATATTAGATTCTATAATGTTTTCATGACATTCGTAAACCTTTCCACTTGTTGTGTGATCTGCACAACCCTTTGACATTGTTTTCAGAAAGTTTATCTTCTAGCAAAAACTGATTTTAGATCTTGAAAAAAAACAAAGTTGTCAACTTACCACCGACTTCTTGATCAGGTGACGAAGCATTATAAGGAAGGGCTCTCCAAGCCAACTTAGGTTAAACTCGAATTTGTTTTGGTTCAAAGTTCAGTTTTCAAAGTAAAGAAAGACGTTGATGATGGGAACGTCGCAAAACTGTAGACCTGACTTTGACCCCTAACTCCTAACACGTGAAAGTTCAAAATAGGACCTAGGAGATCTAGAATCTACACCTTCATTTTATCAATCTAGGCCCAGTTCCACTGTGTGTCGGGTTTGTTATGGCTTGATGCAGGTCGAGGTTGTGTTGTGTTCGAGGTCAAAGGTTACATTTGACACACGCAATACGAAAGGTACGCAGTCCGTATCTCGCCGGCGACATTACGGATACTCTTCCGTCACTTGTGGGCATCATTGGCAGAGTGGTCAGGCTGCTGGAATGGGGATCATGAAGTCCTAGGTTCGAGACCTATCAAGCCTGAACTCGACGTTGGGATCCTTGGGAAGCATACTAGCACGAATCGCCCCACTCAAACTAGGTGCAAATGGGAACATGCACTAGCTTGGGAGTAAAACTAGCGTCCTGTCCAGGGGTGATTATTATCACCTGTTCCGCTTCATAGGCCTTAACGGCCTTGAAGTAACTTTACTATCACTTACGATGTGCTTGCTTTGGCTAGCAATACATGTAATAAAATGATGTACATGTAGTAGTAAGCGGCTTGCATAACTGGGATGCTTGCCAGGCGCAACGGTCACTGGTCACCGATGGCCTTGGTCTCGCCTGAGTAAGACAAGCCTAGTCGGCTTTAGGTGTTCGTTTATTTACTTGGGGATATGGGGGGGGGTATATCCGTTTTTTTTTATTATTAGTTGTTGCGTATGCCTAATTCATTCCTATGGAAAACTGCTGAATAGTTTAGATCTGGCTGGGTTTTTTTTTACCAGTATCAATAGTATTGTAATAGTAATAGTAACATAGATGGACATGGAATGCATGATAATAAACAGAAGAACCTTCAGGTATTCTAAAGAATGACGAGATAAATTAATAAGGCCAAGTTTGACTGTTGTCGTTATTATTTGTTCCATACTATGCCTAGATATTATTTACAGTGCCTAGCCATTTTATAAAATATGGGTCAGGGCTGAGCCATTGTATATTAGTAGGCCCAGGGTCAGGGTTCTTAACCGGAGGTTCCAATGGTACTCCTTGGGGGTATGATTGGGAATTAAATGTTGGATATAGGACTTGACCTCTGGGTAGGGTACAGATATTTATTTTATTAATAATTTGATGCGCCGACAGTCAAGTGAAAGGAGTATGGGGCCACACTCCACAATCCATTTGGATGGTGGGGGTGGGGGGGGAGACGAGTAATCAAAAGGTTAAGAAACCTTGATCTAGGTAAAGTATGAAATACCAGCCAAGAAATATATTTCTTTCTGTTGTTTAATTGAGAGAAAAAAACCTGTTGAAAATCAAACAAGAACTATAAAAATGAGCCTAAAAATTCTTATATTAGGCCCCTGTTTCAGGAAATGAATATTCACTTGGGTCCCTATTTCAATAAATTATACATATATTTGACTTGGAGCGGATGAATTAATTATTGAGCAGAGTATGAGAACACACTCGTGGAATTATAAACATATGACAGCCTGCTATAGCCTAACCATAACTCTAATTACAACTATAACTGTCCACGGTCACAAAAACCTATTGCGAGGCTTTGGGGAAATGTTGCACTTTGCCTGATTGTCTTTTAGCATTCTATAGAATACCTCTAGGCAATGTGTATACATTGTAATATTAAATACCGGTATTTCAGAAGGCACTTTGCTGTCTCCTTTTTGACATTATATAGAATGAGGGGACTCAGTAAGTCAAGGGGCGAGGTGTCGGCCCTCAACCCAAAAAAATATATATATAAATTCGAGCAAAATCTCTCTCCCCCCTGGCCCGGGTAAGTGGACGACACCTAGTCCCATCGGAGACGGACGATAAGAAGGAGGCCACGTATGCAAATCGCAACACTCTGTGCACGTTAAAGATCCCTTGGCTGTTCACAGGATTGTCTGGACAAAATTTAAAATCTACCAAATCCCCCGAGACCACCTTAATTGTGAATGTGGGTGAAATCAAATCAAATCAAAATCAATAGAATGCCTGATTTCATACTTTGCCGGTAACAAAATTTATCAGCTGGCTGATTGCCGACGATACTTGTAAATTTTAATCATAAATCTAGTTATAGTTACTATGTATGTCTGTCTATCCGTCCGTCTATTTTTGTAATGACATCAGTCTCGCTTGTGTTGAGACACTCAAGACCATAATTATTAATACTATATTATATCGTTTATATCATGGCCTTTTACGTCATCATCGAAAGCGTGTGAAAGCTGCGAGTTCCCCAGGGACCCCTTGGCAGCCGAAAGTTTCTGTCACAGATATTGGCGTCATTACTGTCTCTCACCCCAGATGGTGGCTTGGCAGAAAGACGCCGTTTTCGTAGCTGCCCCGCATGGCCGTACAAACAATTGCCTTTTTACGTCAATGTTGACGATCCTGTAACAGCTGCTATCACTGCTACGCCTGAGATAATTTTATTCTGAGGAAAGTATAGATGACCAGCCACGCTTCCTTTTCCTCTGATCTTTGCCTCTTCTACATTATTCAGAGTAATGAACTAGTCAATAAGTCTGAGGTACAAGAGGTTGTAGGAGTGGGCCTTATATCTATTTTTTTGGTAGGAATTGAATTTTGTCAGGGTGGCCAGAATGACCTGCTCTTTTCGACTTCCAACCGGTACTTTAACATGCGCAAAGACCTGCTGGTAGATTCTTTCCGACTTCCAACCGACCAAAGATTGATGATGCAACTTTAATTGCTGACTTGTCCCAAAGATTGATGATGCAACGTTTTACATTGATTGCTGACCAAAGATTGATGATCCATTGATTGTTGAGTATTCTCCGTCTCCGATGCAACGACATTGATTGCTTTCTTGTCCCAAAGATTGATGCAACGTTTACATTGATTGCTGACTTGTCCCAAAGATTGATGATACATATACAACTAATTATTGTTTTAGTATATTTGACTTGTCCCAAATCGCTCTTCTTTGATGCAACTCACACTCTTAACATTGATTGGTAACAGGCCCAAAGATTGATGATGCAACATTTTATTGATTGTTGACTTGTTGAACCAAAGATTGATGCAACGCTTTACAAATGATTGATTTGTATTGGTAAAGATTGATATGCAATTGATTTATTGATTGCTGACTTCTCTAAAGATTGATGAAACTTTTGAAAGATTGATGAAACGCTTTGTGTCATTTGATTACATTTCTGACTTGTCCCAAAGCTATTGAACCAATACAACTAATTATTGTTTTAGTATATTTGCTTGCCCTTTTGTTATCGCTCTTCTTTCACTTACACTCACACTCTTAACACACTAACTTCATGGATTTTATTGTTTGTTAATGAACCAATGCGTATTTCATAAGAAAGCAGAAAAAAATACAACAAATGAAGCTGATTTGTATTCAATTGATTAAATATTTTATATGATTTATGAAAAAAAGAACAAGTATTATTTGGAGAAACTATAGAACAACATTAATGTTCACTTAATCTGGCGTGTCATTATTAAGTGTACGACAAGGTGTAATACATTTTCCAAACTCACAGTCTCTCTCAAAATTATCTTTCTCCAGGTTTCATCTCTCTCCTCACTTCATTTCTGGTTCAATTTGTGAAAGATTATGACCAATTATATTAATATTTTAAAGAAAAACGACTTAGTCTGTGATAGGTAGGGTGGGTGCTGTATAAAGTATAAAGTTGTTTTCTGTTGTTTTCTGTTTGGAATTCTTTTTTAATTTTATTTCCTTCTTCTTTAGATCTTTCTCTATCAGTTCCCATTCCTTCCGGTGTGTGGGTTTAGGTGGGTGCCCAAAATTATCTTTCTCCATTTCCATTTGTCCTGACATTTTCTGGTTCCTTTTGTGAAGATTAACTTTTCTTTTTTCAATGCCTCTGTTTCATCTTCGTCGATTTTCTTCAGGTCTTTTTTTGTTGTTGTCTTTTACCTTTGATTTTAGCAATATTACTGATTTAGATATTTATCAAATTTTGTTTACGTGCTCAAACCATTTGATTTGATTTCAGTTTTATTGCCGTATCGGTAGATATTTATCAAAATCAAACATGTTAGCAATATTGGATAGATATTTATCAAAATCAAACATGTTAGCAATATTGCATAGAATTATCAAAATCAACATGTTAGCAATATTGCAATCAAAACCGAACATGCTGCAATAGATATTTATCAAAATCAAACATGTTAACAATATTGCATAGATATTTATCAAAATCAAACATGTTAGCAATATTGCATAGATATTTATCAAAATCAAACATGTTAGCAATATTATAGATATTTATCAAAATGAAACATGTTAACAATATTGCATAGATATTTATCAAAACCAAACATGTTAGCAATATTGCATAGATATTTATCAAAACCAAACATGTTTGCAATATTGCATAGCTATTTTTAAAAAATGGTTAAAACCCAAGGAGAGGGGTAGACAATCTATTGCATGCAATATGTCAAGAAAAAGCAAGGAAGTTTTAAAACATGTGTAAGATGGCTGGGGGGGGGGACGATAGTTTCAATACCGACAATATGAAATGTTACTTAAATATTAACTAAGATGGGATTACGAATCTAATTTGTAATAATCTACAGTTAAATAAAGATATATGGTACATAATTACGTAGAGCAAATAGCACAAGGACAATCTTTACCATTCCACATCGAAATAAGATATTTGAATTGGTTAAAAATTTGTTTAAGATTGTACGTGTCCAGGTAATCTGCTCCACATAACTGCAGCAGCGTATTTCAATGATTGTTTTCCTAAATCGATGGTTCTAGGTTTAAGGATATTGACTTAAAGTGTATCTGAAATTATAATGTCTAGTTTTAAATTTTGAAAGTTAATGGCAATAGTACACACTCTTTTCACTTACAGGGTTGGAATTTGTGCTATATCCAAGAAACTTTCATAATGTATTACCATAGTCACTGTGTTTAAATCTAAAAGTTCGTTCTTGAATTTGTTCTAATTTCCTTGTGCTTGATTTTGAACAGAAGTGCCATGCTAAATGACAAATGTTAAAGCTGGGTGAAATTCATTACAAGCGTATGCAATATTGCTAACATGTTTGATTTTGATAAATATCTATGCAATATTGCTAACATATTTGATTTTATAAACGTGATCTGCTCCTGAGCCCTTTCATGGGAGGTTGGGGGGGGGGGCACAAGAGCATAAAACTTGACCGTGCACAATGACCACCCCAAAGTAACATGATATACAAAAGTTAAGATTGCATGCAAGGGCAAACAAATCTAACCGCCACATAGTGCAAGATCTAGTGCTGGATTCGGGAGTTCTTGGAATCCTTTGAACTATATGTACTAATGACGAATGAATGCATACAAAAATACATTCAATCACAACAAAGTAAACTGCATTATCTGAACAAAGAGATCATAATTTCATGATGAACATGAACGTAAATTTAGTTCTGCAATGAACACAATGACATGTAGGCCAATAAAATACTGAAGAAGCAAAAAGTTTTTTAGCGAGTGTCAGTTAATCTATAGCAATGCCAACTATTAAAATGTTAATATAACATGTTTTTATGATATAATATAATGATATGATAAGATAAGATACTTTTCTTTTGGTCCCATAAGGGACACATTGTTTTAGTTATACAATGCCTTCAACATAATATGAAATACCGGTACAACACACTTTTACTACGCGTATATTATTCTTCACACAAAAACAGCACACACACACACACACACACACACACACACACACACACACACACACACACACACACACACACAAACAAACAAGAACAACCGAAACATTTATTCCTTTAAGAAAATGCTTTAAAAAAATTAATTTTCGATTTGATTTGATTTTACCCACATTCACAACTATGGTGATATCGGAGTTTTTGGTAGGATTCTTAATTTTGCCTGAACTGCCCTGTAAACAGCCAAGGAATCTTTAACGTGCACACAGTGTTGTAATCTGCATATAGGACCTCCTTTTTTATCGCCCGTCTCCGATGGGACTAGTGTCAATCCACCTATCTGGACCAGGGGGAGGGGGGTAGATTTTGCTCGAAAATTGTGGATTATTGACATTGTAAAGCGCCTAGAGCATTTATATGCATACTATGTATAATGCGCTATAATGATATAAACATTATCATTATAATTATTATTATTATTATCATATTTAAGCATTATGTGATTATAAAATATAAAACAACATACAATAAAAACAATTTTTATTATTTAAGCATTATGTGATTATAAAATATAAAACAACATACAATAAAAACAATTTTTTAATTCTAATACATGTAAATTCGTAAACATTCCAATGAACACTGTTTTTAAAGGAGAGGTGATGATAATGATACCGGTGATGGCAGTGATGATAATTTTATAGATGATGGTAACAATTATCTTTTATACCAGGATATCTTTCTTTATGACGATGCCACAAAAATCTAAATGGTCTTTTTGAGCGTTTGATATTGTGATTTGAGGTGAAATGTCATGCAATGTTATGTATTGTACCGATGTTGTATTGTATTTTTATTTTATTGTATTTTGTATTGTATTGTGTAATGTATTGTATTACATTACCTTACATTATACTTTGTTATATATTGTATTGTATTGTATTGTATTGTATTCTATTATATTTTATTATAATACATTACATTATATGTCTTATACAGCTTTCAAACCACGTTCAAAGTGGCAGAGGTAACATGGAGAGGTTTGACTGTATAAGACACAAAAGAGCCAACCGTGGAGTCAAAAGAGATAAACGACAATAAGTGACAAATCTACCAAGAAGAAAAAAACAACGTAGTGTTCGAGTCAATTTTGGTCGAGTTGTCAATTATTATTGTTTATGCATGCATATATTCGGTTCATTAAGTTTACTTTGATTCGTTCCGTTGACGATATGAAAGTCACAATTTTATCATCAGGATATCACGATAAAAAGATTCGCCGGAGTGAACAAAACAAAACGTAAAACGTGAAAATTTTAAAAAAGCATATCTTGGGCCTTGGTAGCAATTCATTGATAAGGACGCTGAGGAGGATAAATTGAAGTTAGATCTTTGTTAGTATCCACTGACTTGTAAGTCTACTTACTACGTTGTTCTAGATCTAGATTTTAGATCTCGATTAAATATAGACTCTAGCTCTAAATCTAAAGCTAGATCTAGTATAATGACATATTAGATCTAATGACAATGATTGATTATGAAGAGGCAGTCATGAGTCTCATTTTGCTGAGTGTCTTTGCAGGAGGTTCAAATATAATTCATTTGTTAGGAAACTGCACCATATTATAATTTAGGCCTAGATTCTAAATTTAGACTGTATCTTCCACCTTCACCGAGAATTTGACTTGATTTTTTTGGTGTGTTTTACATTTTCTAAGCTTCCCATGTGCTTCTGATGGGAGGCATTTAAAAGGATTCCTAAACTCGCACTGAACTAGAGCTCTCTCGGTGTCACTATTGTACAGTCCATTACGACACAATTGTTGATCAAAATAAAAACAAGCAGAAAACATAAAAAAATTAAATGATCGCAACAGAATGATGAAATTCTCAGAAATGTGTTTTTTTTTAAAACAGTACAATGGCTAAAAATACCATCAATGATGGGCGTTGCAGAAAGTGGCGCCACACATTAACACTAGAAAAGTGGCTTGCTCAGCTCAGCAATTGCTACCATGCGCTAGTTGGTTGGCTGACACAGCCATCACCTTGCGCAAGGCTGCCCCCAAAGTTTTACCAGTTCACAGGGTAGTGTGACTTCTGACCAGGCCATCATCAATTTATTGAATTCAGTCGCATGGCGATTATCTCTAGAGTCTCCTCACCCAACCCAAGCCAAACTCGGATGATTCCATTCCTTGCAATTTTATAGGAGACAAGAGCAATTACATATTTGTGCTCTGATAAATTGCTATATTTTCCACCTGTCTGTAGTGGAATCCTGTCCGCAGAAAATAAAATCTCTCCCTTACCTGCAGTTTAACCTGCCTAAGACGGAAAATTATTTTCCGATGAAAACACACACTCACAGTACTCACATACACGCATGATCTCAAGAGAAAGGAGGAAGTTAAAGAATGTAGACATGCAAGCTCTTTACCATCTGTTAGGTCTGGGCAAGACTCGCTGTTCTGTTATTTGTTGATACCAACTACCGTCTTCTCTGGTCTCGAGTACTCGCTCTAACGAATACGAGTCTGCCTCCTCACACATTCAAGATGCCGAATATGAACACTATCAATGAGTAATAGAACAGCGATAGCAGAAGACACAGTAGACAGACCCAGCGAGAGACTAGTAAAAACTGCTGTCTCCATTGCAGAAGGAGGAGAGGGTGGGGTAGTAACCCCTCTCCCCACCTCATCTCTTACTCCCAATTACCACTGTCATGCCTACTGATGTGCCTCACCATTGTTTCACTGCACTGCTAGCGCAGCAGTGCAACACGTCATTAGTGCCCCTCACTTTCAGTCTTGTCTCGTCTCATCATTACTCGTCAAGGAGAAGCAGTTACAACGTAGGTAGGTATCAAGACGGGAGTTGGTATCAGGACAGGATTCGGGATTGGAGTTCATCACCTCTGGCCTCGAGACCGTGGTAGGATTTGAACACATGGCTCGAAGCCGTGTATTCATTGGTATCAAGTAATGGCTCAAGTAGCGTCCAGGCCTGCCATTTGTCATTACTGAGGATGATGAAAAGAGTTAAAGACTAAACAAAAAATCAAAAGCAAAACAGTTATCGCCGCTTGCAAAAAATTGTTTTTAAAAAATGAGTTTACCCATGATGATCTCATGCAATGACCTCAGGGGAATAAGGGGAAAGATAACCTACCCACAAAGAATAAGAGATTTAAAGAAGGGAAAGGCAAAAATGCATAATATTTCAATTCAATTCAATACTTTTTTATGAAATGTAAGTGCTTTTTTTTTTTTACTTCACAGTTAAAGCCTCTCCTTACCTCTAACATAACAACAGGATGGAGACTTCAGACTGCATTGTCGAGGGCCTGTATCTAGGAGGTATAATGGCAGCTTTAAACGAGAAAGATTTGACGACAAGGGCATCACTCACATTTTGTCTGTCGATGAGAGCCCCTGCCGCACATCCTGTCCAAGAAATTTAACTACAAACACGTTCAGGCCTTGGATTTATTTGACACTGATCTGCTTAGTTCCTTCCCTGATACTTTTGTCTTCATTGAGCAAGCTAAGAATGCCGGGGAACTGTTTTGGTGCATTGGTATGACAATAAGACAGCTTTGGGGTATTTTTATTTGATTTGATTTACCCACATTCACAAATAAGGTGATCTTGGTGATATTTTTTTTTTACATTTTGCCCAGACTGCCCTGTAAACAGCCAAGAGATCTTTTTAATGTGCATAGAGTGTTCTGCACATAGAACCTCCTTTTTATCTCCGTCTCCGATGAGACTATAATCGATTCACCCACCAGGACCAAGGGGTAGATTTTGCTCTAAGAAACTCAAGAAAACTTTTCAAGTGTAAGCGGGGCTCAAACCCACTACCTTTTGGTTAAGAGGTCGACACTTTGCCTCTAGACTAGGGTACAGATAGCATACCTAGAGCAGAAACTCTAAAATGATGTTTGTAGTTGGTACCTAGAGCAGAAACTCTAAAATGATGTTTGGTAGTGTTACCTAGAGCAGAAACTCTAAAATGATGTTTGGTAGTGTAGCGTACCTAAAGCAGAAACTGTAAAATGATGTTTGGTAGTGTAGCGGGCCTAGAGCAGAAACTGTAAAATGATGTTTGGTAGTGTAGCGTACCTAGAGCAGAAACTGTAAAATGATGTTTGGTAGTGTAGCGTACCTAGAGCAGAAACTGTAAAATGATGTTTGGTAGTGTAGCGTACCTAAGAGCAGAAACTCTAAAATGATGTTTGGTAGTGGTAGTGTGGTGTACCTAGAGCAGAAACTCTAAAATGATGTTTGGTAGTGTAGCGTGCCTAGAGCAGAAACTCTAACATGATGTTTGGTAGTGTAGCGTACCTAGAGCAGAAACTCTAAAATGATGTTTGTTAGTGGTCGTGTGGTGTACCTAGAGCAGAAATGTAGTAGTAGCGTAGTGTACATAGAACAGAAACTCTCAAATGATGTTTGGTAGCTAGAATAGAGACTATCAAATGATATGTGGTAGTGTGATGTACCTAGAGTAGAGACTATCAAAGGATGTTTGGTAGTGGTAGTGGGAGTTTACTAGAGCAGAGACTATCAAATGATGTTTGGTAGTGGTAGTAGGGTTTACCTAGAGCAGAGACTATCAAAGGATGTTTGGTAGTGTGATGTACCTAGAGCAGAAACTATCAAAGGATGTGTGGTAGTGTGATGTACCTAGAGCAGAACTACAAAGGATGTGTGGTAGTGGTAGTGTGATGTACCTAGAGCAGAGACTATCAAAGGATGTTTGGTAGTGTGATGTACCTAGAGCAGAGACTATCAAAGGATGTGTGGTAGTGTGATGAACCTAGAGCAGAGACTATCAAATGACTCTAGCAGAGACTATCAAATGATGTTTGGTAGTGTACCTAGAGCAGAGACTATCAAATGATGTTTGGTAGTGGGGTGTACCTAGAGCAGAGACTATCAAAGGATGTGTGGTAGTGTGATGTACCTATAGCAGAGACTATCAAATGATGTTTGGTAGTGGTAGAGCAGAGACTATCAAATGATGTTTGGTAGTGTGATGTACCTATAGCAGAGACTATCAAATGATGTTTGGTAGTGGGGTGTACCTAGAGCAGAGACTATCAAATGATGTGTGGTAGTGGGGTGTACCTATAGCAGAGACTATCAAATGATGTTTGGTAGTAAGGGTGTACCTAGAGCAGAGACTTTCAAATGATGTTTGGTAGTGGGGTGTACCTAGAGCAGAGACTATCAAATGATGTTTGGTAGTTGTAGTGGGGTGTATTACCTAGAACAGAGACTTTCAAATGATGTTTGGTAGTGGGGTGTACCTAGAGCAGAGACTTTCAAATGATGTTTGGTAGTTGAGGGTACCTAGAACAGAGACTATCAAATGATGTTTGGTAGTTGTAGTGATGTACCTAGAACAGAGACTATCATCAACAGGACTTTCAAATGATTTGGTAGTGGGGTGTACCTAGTGATGTTTGGTAGTAGTAGTGGGGTTTACCTAGAGCAGAGACTATCAAATGATGTTGGGTAGTGATAGTGGGGTGTACCTAGAGCAGAGACTATCAAATGATGTTTGGTAGTGGTAGTGGGGTGTACCTAGAGCAGAGACTATCAAATGATGTTTGGTAGTGGGGTGTACCTAGAGCAGAGACTATCAAATGATGTTTGGTAGTGGGGTGTACCTAGAGCAGAGACTATCAAATGATGTTTGGTAGTGGGGTGTACCTAGAGCAGAGACTATCAAATGATGTTTGGATGTTTAGAGCAGAGACTATCAAATGATGTTTGGTAGTTGTAGTGGGGTGTACCTAGAGCAGAGACTATCAAATGATGTTTGGTAGTAGTAGTGGGGTGTACCTAGAGCAGACTATCAAATGATGTTTGGTAGTGGGGTGTACCTAGAGCAGAGACTATCAAATGAATGATGTACCTAGAACAGAGACTATTGGTGGAGACTATCAAATGATGTTTGGTAGTGGGGTGTACCTAGAACAGAGACTATCAAATGATGTTTGGTAGTGGGGTTTACCTAGAACAGAGACTATCAAATGATGTTTGATAGTAGTAGTGGGGTGTACCTAGAGCAGAGACTATCAAAGGATGTTTGGTAGTAGTAGCGGGTGTGCCTAGAGCAGAGACTATCAAATGATGTTTGGTAGTAGTAGCGAAGATGTACCTAGAGCAGAGACTATCAAATGATGTATGTTACCTGAGACTATCAAATGATGTTTGGTAGTGGGGTGTACCTAGAACAGAGACTATCAGAGACTATCAAATGATGTTACCTAGAACAGAGACTATCAAATGATGTTTGGTAGTGGGGTGTACCTAGAGCAGAGACTATCAAATGATGTTTGGTAGTTGAGTGGGGTGTACCTAGAACAGAGACTATCAAATGATGTTTGGTAGTGGAGTGTACCTAGAGCAGAGACTATCAAATGATGTTTGGTAGTTGTAGTGGGGTGTACCTAGAACAGAAATTCTCAAATGATGTTTGGTAGTTGTAGTGGGGTGTACCTAGACTATCAAATGAAATTACCTATCAGAGACTAAATGATGTTTGGTAGTAGTATTAGATGGGTGTACCTAGAGCAGAGACTATCAAATGATGTTTGGTAGTGGTGGCCTACAGAGTACACTTAGATCAGAAACTCTCAAATAATTGGTGGCAAGTACTGGGCATTGAAATCAAGCTGCAACCAGAAACTAGAAAGAAGGCATAAAGGCTTTTTAACAATACCATTGCTGAGTATATTTGTATTTGACCTCACTGTAATTTGTTGTTCTGCCTAGTATCAACAATGGACCCCCCCCCCATATTTAGATTTTCTCTTGACTGTTCTTTTTTCTTTCTTGTTTTTGTTTTTCTTTTTATCACAGCCAGGCAGGTATGTCTCGCAGTCGACAGTGGTGGCGGCCTTCCTCATGCAAAAAATGTCTCTTGGCAGAGATGAAGCATTGGAGCTGGTGGAAACGTAATCGGCCTTTCATAAGGTAAAAAAATCTTCTTTTAGTGATTTAAGTTGTGTTGCGGCTCAGTTTTATGGAACAATTTGTCTTTTTATACAAAGTCTTCCCCATCTATTGACACCGGACTGGCCAGTTTTGGACCAAAACTTTCATTTTCTGTTCTTTGCATATTCAGGTAGAGATCATTTATCTACAAGTTCATGGCAAAAACTTGTCCATATGATGTATACATTTTTTTACAAAATATTTTGTAGGCAAGGGTAGGTAAAAACGGTTAAAATTTTGACGTAAATTACCCTAACACTGACTGAAAAATGGCAGTAAAAACCCGTATATTGGCTGTTAATCGCTAAATGTGGCAGCACACGATATTTGACCTCGTTTGCCGACGTCGATCAACGCATCTCCGTCATTGTGTGATATAAGAGGCATTGCGTGTCAGTGTGTATGTATGCACAAGCATAGGATATAGAAAAAAACAAATAACTGGTCATTTCAACAGTCTGTTTTCACAACAGTGCACATCTAAACCTAGATTTATAATCCTATTTACATTAGTAACAATGCCAGAGACTGTCGAAAGAGTAGGGGGTTGCTACAACAAAGGAAACCCGTCCGAAGCGTTCGTTTTGTCTTATTTTCTTTTGATTTTTTTACTTGCATTTTTCTCAAAATGTAGTTTTTCCACACTAAAATTCAACCTCCTCCACCATTTATTGAACGATTTGTATTATATTTGGCACACAGGTTCCTCTTGTGAATGTTATAGAATGACATCAGGTTTTTTTATATATATTGTAAACTTTTCGAGAACATTTTTTTTGTAATAAAAAACGCTGTTTTTGTACATTCACGATATATAGTATTTTCAAAAATTCATTAAAAAAAACTATCCAAAATATAGAAAAGACCTGATGTCACTCTTTACATATTGAATGGAAAAGACGATCTGTACAAGTTTTGAGTGATTTTATTCTTAACTAAGGGAGAAGATAAATTTTGAAAATTGAGTCAAAATCCAAGATGGCGGTCGTTTCTATGGCAACCAAGGACACTACAAACTTTTCAATGATATAGGATGACTGTATTTTGTCAGTTACTCATGTACATACTAAAAGCAAAAACCTAAACTCAAAAGCAAAAAAAATCACTTTAGGTGCCCCCCCCCCCCCCCCCCCCCTTAACACAGGTTATTTATCCACTTTGCTTTTCTCGTTTGAGGGATGTAAATGAGTACCCAGCCATAGGCCAGAGAAGAATTTTATCAGATGTTAGTATGACTCACCTGGCAAACAGTTGTATGTACTGTATGCTCCATGGGGAGTTGAGAAGGACTTTAGATAATTAAATGGCTTGCTTGGGATAAATGACGATGTAAAATTGGTGAGCCTGCATTTGTGCTTGGATACCAACTATAAATCCATCTTTACCGGCGATGATATTTGTAATTATTCTGCTTTTCTCATACGACTCAGATGAGGTGAAAATGCGTTTCCAGCTACAAGTAATGAAGATGAATGTCATTCAGAATGTTAAAACACAGCGCCCTACAGGCAGCTGTGTTGGATACTTCCCTAGAGAGGTGGCAGGGTGCTATAGAGGAAACAGTCTGCATAGGGGGATACATTTTAATGGAAAGTCAGGGGGCCCACTACAAATTTGTGCTTGGACACAAACTAGCAAGTTGTCTTTTCTCATTTTATCGTTCAAGGCCCAATGATGGTTTCATGGAACAGTTGGAGTTATTTGAAATCATGGGAAGTGAAGTCATTAAAACACACAGACGTTATCGTGCCTACAAGCTGAGTAAAGTGGCAGACATATTTCAACACGGACAATTTGCTAAGGGTAAGATGTGTTTTGTTTTTTTGTTTAAAAATAGAGTTACGTATCGTTGAGGGAAAAAAATTGTTCTATTTTTTGATCCGCTTGTTAATTCTTCAATTACCATTTGGTTCCCAGTAGCAGATACATTATTACCAAATGCCCAATGGCCCCCTCTCAGTGCCCGGCCACATTATAAGAAAGAATGACACATAAAACAAACAAAATCGAATGAAACACTTCACTATCACTTTGAAACAGGAGTAGAAGGCTTCTATGAGCATTTCTACCCAGAGGATACTCAATAATGCTTTAATATTTACAGTTTTCTTGAGTCACTACTTGCAAGTTTGAAAAAAAGCTGAAAGTAGGCATTGGTCAAGAACACATATCATAATCACTTTGAGTTCTCAACGTCCTCTATGTCCTCTCCATTTGCCAGTAGTAATCATTCATGGGTTATAATTTCAAATCGTTCGTCTCATCGAGCTCAGAGGAAGATTAGTGTAACGAGAAGGAATCATCTTTATCCAGTGATGATGATTGTAAGTGTTTGGGTGAGTGTTAAAATTAGTCTCTTTTTTTCCCTTGTTTCTCGACCGCTTGTATGTAAGACAGCAAGAAATACTCCGATTAAAGATACTGATGACAGTTATTACTGACTCATTTTGAAAAGAAAGCAATTCCCTTCCTTCAGTTTTGGTAAGAACTATGTATAAGACAATAAGTGTTACTTTAAAAAAAAAAACAAGTTTCTCCAAGGCCATTAAGGCCCATAAGACCGGGTTTATCCCGGTTTTTATAGCATGAAGCGGAACAGGTGATAATAATCATCTCCTGGACAGGACGCCAGTCTGACACAGGTTTTTACTCCCAAGCTAGTGCTTGTACCCATTGGCACCTGGGTTGAGTGAGCAAAAGGTGAGTCAAGTGTCTTTCCCAAGGAACACAACGTGGGACCTAGTTTTTAGGATTCTAACTCGGGACCTCATGATTCCAAGTCCGGCAGCCTGACCACTCGGCCTGCATGCAAAAAAAAATGTTGAAAGAGTCCCTTTCATTTCATCCAGAAAATGTTGATGAAGACCCTTTCGTTATCCTTTTAAAAAAGGACCTCTGCTTTATTTTTATTCACCCGGAAAAAAAATTGGCCCAAACGCAAAAATTAAAAAAATTTGGGAACTAAAGAGTTAAATTGTGAAGTTGATCCGACTCACCAAGCTGATATTACACTGAGCGGGTTAATAAGTGCATTGTAACATATCGTCTGTGAAACTGTCTAAACGCATAAGTCCAAAATATATGAGATTTGTCCTTAAAGGGATCAAACGCATGGTTCTTTTGCATTTGTATAAATATTGGAGGCCTTGAACCAACGGAAAAGCTCATTTACGCACATTTTGACGTGATTTGATTTACCCACATCCACAACTAAGGGGATCTCAGGAGCTTTGGTAGGGTTTTTTATTTTGTAAACAGCACACAGGATCTCCTATTTTTATCGTCCGTCTCCGATGGGACTAGGTGTCGATCCACCTACCAGGACCAGGGAGGTAATTTTGCTATTTCAAAAAATATAGAAAATTTTTCAGCTGTTGGCGGGGCTCGAACTCACTGCCTTTTGGTTGAAAGACCGACACCTTACCTTTGGACTACCAAATCCCTTGTTATGCACATAATCTAACCCAGGATTTAATTTTTTTCTTTCAAAATGCATTGGCATAGTGTTTGCAGTCCTATTACTAAATGATGTATGATGTTTTTAGCTTCTCTGGAGAATTTGCTTCAGCGGGGGACTTATGTGTTTAGATGTTTCATCGACAATATCATATATATAGTAGTCAGCTCTAATGGCCAATCTTTCTCACTTCTCGTGTAGGTTCGGCTGATTATGAAATTCCCTCAGACATTCTGATCCAAACTGATTTTGCTATGGATAGCAATGATGCCTACTACAAGTGTCGTAAATGCAGGTAATGTTGGTTTGTTTTTGTTTTTTGCTTTCTTTGGATAGGCTGGGGATGGGGGAGGCTGCGTTTGATTGTTGTTTATTGGCCATCAGTGATTTCTAATCATACTGAATTATGTTTGATCGTAGTGTTGCATACCAGAGCATCATTGATGAACATGACCCAAAGAACCCTAACATTATTTGCAAAAACCACATGAAGTTCCTTCATCCCTGATTGCCATCTGGATAGTGTCTACCGTTTTTTTTTAAATATGCTGATGGAATCTTTCGTTAATTTTTTTTCGTGCGTGAAGGCGGGGCAGAGATGCGTTTGAAAGAGAGGGAGTGATGAGAATGAAATTGAAGGAGGGGTGAGTATGAAAAGCAAGGAGGGATGAGTATGAAAGGGAAGGAGGGATGAGTACGAAAGGGACGGATGGATGAATATGAAAGAGATGGAGAGATGAACATGAAAAAGAGATGGAGAGATGAGTATGAAGGGTTGAGTTTAAAAGGGAAGGAGGGGTGAGTTTCAAAGGGAAGGAGGGATCAGTATGAAAGGGAGGGAGGGAGGGATGAGCTTAAATAGGAAGGAGGGACGGGTTTAAATTGGAAGGAGGAATGAGTTTAAATTGGAAGGAGGGATGAGTTTAAATTAGAAGGAGGGATGAGTTTAAATAGGAAGGAGGGATGAGTTTAAATAGGAAGGATGGATGAGTTTAAATAGGAAGGATGGATGAGTTTAAATAGGAAGGATGGATGAATTTAAATAGGAAGGAAGGATGAGTTTAAATTGGAAGGTGGAATGAGTTTAAATAGGAAGGAGGGATGAGTTTAAATTGGAAGGTGGAATGAGTTTAAATAAGGAGGGATGAGTTTAAATAAGAAGGAGGGATGAGTTTTAATAGGAAGGAGGGATGAGTATGAAAGGGAGGGTCTTCTTTCTATGTGACCTTCTTCTCGATTGCATACAATTTCCAGTCAGACAATATTTCACAATAAAAAGAACTCTCTCTGAGAGAGCAAATTTTGTTTTGTGGGGATTGAAGCAATGTTGCATCACATTCTGCCTTGGCTTAGAATTCTAAGTTAATACTAAACATGTTCAGTCTGAAAACAAAATGGGTAAAATGAGAAAGAAAAAGAAGAAGAAACAAAACAGGCAGGTAATCTTTAAAGAATTGTCATCGTCTCATGTTTACCGTTTGTCTTTTTTCTGTCCCATTCGTCACCAGGATGATTCTTTTCCGTCAAGGCGCTGTGACCAATCATATGTCAGGGATTGGAGAATCGGCTTTTGACTGGCGAGGCAAAGGGCCATCCAAACACCACCACCTGGCAAACCCGAGAGGCGACCAGGAGACGTGCTCGCGGTCGCTGTTTGTCGACCCGTTACAATGGATGAAGGGGAAGATCAACATAGTGTCTGGAAAGGTACCCGTTTGTCTCCTGTTAAAAATAAAAAAGAAGTAAAGTTTCCTTCAAGGCTGTTACGGCCCATAGAGCCAGAGCTTATTATTCCAGTTTCCATAGCGCAGACCTGCCTAGTACTACGAAATTTTTGTAGTACTACGAAAAATTACGCCTCAACTACGGAACTACGAATTTGTCTCAGTTTAATACGAATTTACCGAAACGGGTTTTGCCGTGATCGCTGTATAGGCGAGAAAATAATTTAACGATGAATCGTTCACATGACGAAGTCATTTAATTGCGGTTCGATTACGGGTACTCGAAGTTGATGGAATCGTAGTGTGATAGAAAGAGAAAGAGAGAGAAAAATACTGAATTAAAACGGTGACACAGAAGAACGAAGAGCACTTAATTCAGTGTGATAGGTAGTAAAATATTTATACGAATACGAAGTGTTGGCCTTTAATTTTATATTTATACTAGATGCTAGATCTCTTGATCTAGATCTAGATCAGGTCTAGAGTCTACCTTGGATTTTACCTTTTATATCTGAACTAATAATTTAATACTCATGGCAGAACCTCCTAAAAAAAGAAATTGAAGGGAAATAAAGCAAATTCCCAGACTTTCAAACCAATGGGCATGCATTGTTAAATCAAGAATGAACAATAACCATGCATTGTTAAATCAAGAATGAACAATAACCATGCATTGTTAAATCAAGAATGAACAATAACCATGCATTGTTAAATCAAGAATGAACAATAACCATGCATTGTTAAATCAAGAATGAGCAATAACCATGCATTGTTATTCAAGAATGAGCAATAACCATGCATTGTTAGGTCAAGAATGAGCAATAACCATGTATTGTTATTCAAGAATCAATAACCATGCATTGTTATTCAAGAATGAGCAATAACCATGCATTGTTAAATCAAGAATGAGCAATAACCATGCATTGTTAAATCAAGAATGAGCAATAACCATGTATTGTTATTCAAGAATGAGCAATAACCATGCATTGTTAAATCAAGAATGAGCAATAACCATGCATTGTTGGATTCAAGAATGAGCAATAACCATGCATTGTTTGTTGCATTGTTGGATCAAGAATGAACAATAACCATGTATTGTTAAATCAAGAATGAGCAATAACCATGCATTGTTAAATCAAGAATGAGCAATAACCATGCATTGTTATTCAAGAATGAGCAATAACCATGCATTGTTAAATCAAGAATGAGCAATAACCATGCATTGTTAAATCAAGAATGAGCAATAACCATGCATTGTTAAATCAAGAATGAGCAATAACCATGCATTGTTAGGTCAAGAATGAGCAATAACCATGCATTGTTGGATCAAGAATGAGCAATAACCATGCATTGTTAAATCAAGAATGAGCAATAACCATGCATTGTTAAATCAAGAATGAGCAATAACCATGCATTGTTAAATCAAGAATGAGCAATAACCATGCATTGTTAAATCAAGAATGAGCAATAACCATGCATTCTGTACTGTTTGCTCAACAGATTTTTCGATTAAACACTCAGGTCATTTTGACTCATGTAAACGCATATTGGTGGTGCTATTGCTAAGCACAAATCCCTCCTTCAGTCTCGTCAATCTACAACCATAGCCTCTATGTTTAAAACAATGACTGATATAAACAAGAGTCCTTTTCAGGGCTAACAAAAGTCCTTTTCAGGGCTCACAGTCCTTTTCAGGGCTCAAACAGTCCTTTTCAGGGCTCACAGTCCTTTTCAGGGCTCACAGTCCTTTTCAGGGCTCACAGTCCTTTCAGGGCTCACAGTCCTTTTCAGGGCTCACAGTCCTTTTCAGGGCCACCCAACCATTTTATGACACTTATTATTTGCTATTACTACCATAATGCCCTGCCCTGGATTACCTGATAGTAGCTGTTTTCAACATCTTGTGTGTCATAAACGGTAAATATTACAGTTAATTTTTAGTGTTCGGTTGACTACTAATTGGTAGATGGTCTCCTTTGATTGTAGATGATTTTCTTTCATAGTAGATGATCTCCTTTGATTGTAAATGATTTCCTTTCATGATAGATGATCTCCTTTGATTGTAAATGATTTCCTTTCATGATAGATGGTCTCCTTTGATTGTAAATGGTTTCCTTTCATGGTAGATGGTCTCCTTTGATTGTAAATGGTTTCCTTTCATGGTAGATGGTCTCCTTTGATTGTAAATGGTTTCCTTTCATGGTAGATGGTCTCCTTTGATTGTAAATGGTTTCCTTTCATGGTAGATGGTCTCCTTTGATTGTAAATGGTTTCCTTTCATGGTAGATGGTCTCCTTTGATTGTAAATGGTTTCCTTTCATGGTAGATGGTCTCCTTTGATTGTAAATGGTTTCCTTTCATGGTAGATGGTCTCCTTTGATTGTAAATGGTTTCCTTTCATGGTACAATGTACAAGGATTCTTTTCATGATACGTGCATTCCTTTCATGGTAGATGGTTTTCGTAGATAGATTCTTAACTTTTCAAGAAATGATGGTACATGTATGTATTGCTTATTGTCCATTCATGCACGGCAATTTGTCATATGGTTGCATGATAAAACCTCTTTGACAGGTTTAAGTTTAAATAGTAATACAATAGTCATTAAAGCCTCAAACCATATTTTAATACAATAGAAAGGAGTTGATATATGATAATGTGTTTGATTGGTATTGTTTTCTGATTTGGCTTTGTTTTTTATATTTTTCAGCTTCATTGTCCCAAGTGCGACATCAAGTTGGGTTCTTTTGTTTGGTACGGTAAGTACCGGCTGACCTTGCGCTGTTTGTCTGTCTTATTTTTGTTTGAGAGAACGGCTGATGAATGCAATGTAAAGGCTGAGACAGAAAGTTCAAAGAATGCCTATGAATTGATAAAAAAAAAGATAATTGTTCTATGAAGAGATGCTCAAGAAAATAAAGAGATTATTGGCACCCTACATTCTCAGGTAATTGAGAAAGAGGGTGAACTCAAGTCACTGGTAGACAAGGAGTAGTCTTCGTAATGCAGTGTACATACTTAAGATTTTATTTGATTTGCATGTTGCTTGTTTCAAGCAGTTTGGCTTGTTGACAGTGACAGACCCGTCTGTATTTTTTAGAATTATTAAAGTTCACAATTAGTACATTCAATCATCAAGTGTGCTTGTCAAATAAAGCATTCTAATTGGAGGGCTCTTGACTTGGTTTCATATGTTAGATAGTTTTTGTCTCACTGTAAATGTCTTAGAACCGGCCTCCGCGTAAATCATAAATTAGACACTGCTATACGATTTTAAAATATCTCCACTACAAGTGGGAATCAAAAGGTCAAAATGAAGACGACGGAATCTCTCTTGTGTAAGCTCTTCACAAAGTTGACAGTTTAATGTACAGTTGCGTCTCGATAATCTGTCTGAACACCTCCGTTCCAAGCAATTTGTCCAGATTATGGAGACATCCGGATTATAGAATCCCCAATCTGGATTATAGAATCCTGGATTATAGAATCCCAATCTGGATTATAGAATCCCCAATCAGAGTGTCACATTCTGAATCAGCGAATGGCCTCAGGACTGACAGTAATGAAGGCAAGGTGCATTTTACGGTTTATCAAAACATTACCTTTCTATATTGGAGTAACTTGTTCCAACATTAGGTGTTCAGATCGGGAATCCTGAATTTCTAGATTATCGAGTTCAAAAATGAAGGAGAGAAAAAATCTGTCCTCAGCTCATCTGTGCGGATTATAGAGACATCTAAATTATCGAAGTTCGGACTATCGAGACGTGACTGTACATATACCAAATAAGTCTTGGGTGTGATGTAGATAATGAAGACTCTTCTTCTTTTTTTTTTAATTCATCTTTCTTGTCACTCTCTAAGCGTACTTTTGATTATTTTAGAAGCTTCATTCATTACTACAAGTTGTATTCACCTCGTATCCTATTTGTCTTTGAAATAGAATGTGACTGGCATGCCAATATTGAACATATATAAATTGTAACCCAATGTGTTCTTATCTGTTTCTGTTTCCGTTTCTATCTATTTATAATAATTTATGCGATACAATTTATAGTCTATTGAACCAATAATATTTTATTCTTAAATGTGTGTGTGCCTGTGTGTCTGTCTGTTTCTTGGTGCATTTTGATTCAAAGAAGAGGCTACCAAAACCTTCGTTCATTAAAAAAAATTTTTTTTCGTTTTGTGCTTCTCTGTCAGAGGGACAGTACATGTAGCATGATTGTCATTTTCTTCTCGCTCGTGATTTTTTTCTTCTTTCCATTTGGACGGCAGGTGAAAAATGTCCGTGTGGGGCGTGGGTGGCACCAGCATTTCACATCGATGCGGGCAAAGTGGACAAGATCCCCTTCCAGACTGTGGCCCCTCAGACCCACGCTGGCATCGGAGCCACTGCCTCCCCCTACCGGCACCCCGTCTCTCGGAAGGCCTTTCTCCGCTGCCAGTGATCTCGCCCAGAGGAGGCCTCTCAGCCAAGGCCCCAATTTTGCAGCTGGCCATTTTGGCGCTTCTCAGACGCTCGTCGAGTAGAAGGCCCGTGGCCATGGTGGCAGCGGTCGCCCTCGCGTAGCTTCCCAAGACGCCCGTTGACGTCGGGCATGGAGATAGACGAGCTGTCTCTGGCCGTCGGGACCAGCAGCTTGGAAAGCACAGCGCAGTCGGAGTTTGAGACGTGAGACCCGACACCAATGTTTGCATGGACGTAGACTCATGATAGCAGTAATGGTAGTAGTAGTAGTTGATAGTACATTTGTTTGTTCATGATATCATGTGTGTGTGTACAGTGGGAGTCGGATTCAACGAGCTCATCAGGACTGACTGACGCTAGGTCCTCGCTGTATGAGACCTTTCGTTGAATGCAAAGTCAACAACAAGGAACTTCCCATTTCAACAGCATCGATTATTTTTGGGGGTTTTTTATTTCAAAGGAAAGGCATGTGCGCTTTGTGAGTTTTTATGTGGAGGTAGACGCCATTTCCAGAATGAGACGACCGTACAGCGGGTTACAGAGTGTGAACACTAGCACGGCATAGAAGAAAGTGAGAAACACGGTGCATCGTCAATCAATGGCTTAGCGTTTGGGCTGCTTCTCGCTGGTAAAAAACGTTTTCACGAAACGAAGTGAATCGAGTGAGAAGTCGTTTCACTGTCTTTATCGACCGGCACGACCTCGTAGGTGATTTTACCCATGTTGGGTCCTCGTTGAATGGCTCGTGTCTTTTTTTTTTTTTTTTTTTTTAGAAAAAAGAAGGTGGGAGGGGGATTTGTATTCGCCTTGTTGTTGTAGCCGACATTTCGCTGAGAGCGATCTCGGTGAATAAGATGGCTCCCACTGCATAATATATTTGCTCATCTATTGAGTCATAGGCTTGTGCTTAATGAATGTTGAATGTATGTCCAAGGGTGGTGTTGAGTTTTCACATCATGTGCGATGTAGGCCTGGCCTTAATAGATGTGGGTGGTTGGCTGGTGTTTGCTGGTACTGGTAGGTCCTACTCTATCCTATTTCTCTTCTCTCTCACTCACTCTTTCACATGTCCTAGTCCTTTTCTTTCATCTTCCTCATTCCTCCGTGAAGTCACCCTGAGATGATCACCACTGTACATGGTGGACGGGGTCGATTTTAGTGAAACAAAGGTTTTAACCCTTTGAACCCCGACCCCCTAGGGCCCTGTGTCCCCCCCCACCCCCCCCCCCTACACCTACTGGGCTCCTGGGCAAAAATTGTAAAAACGAAGTAGGGGCATTGTATGGATCATATACTTGCTGAAACAAAAGGAAAGTATAAGTTTTTGCAAGGGAAATGACCCACCTAAGTTTGGAGATATCCCTATCTCCAAAATTCCTTCTTTTCATGCCAATCTTGCCAGCATGTGGACCCATCAGTGATGCAGAGGTATTTTTTTGCAGTAACCACACCACAGTCGTGACTTCGTCTTCTTCACAGGGCGGTCTTTGTAATCCATGTTTGGGAATGCCTTGGTGTGTTTTGTGTATTTGTCCATGCAGACTACACAAATATTGTTCCCTGTTGCTGTTGATGACATTTCGGGGAAGTGCAGACCTACATTCTGGAGGCGCAGTGGAAGCTTCTCATTACTTCTCCATGAACGCTTTTGCACTTTGCTACGAAAACGATCCTATCAATTCAAGACAAATGTCGTCAATAAAATCCTGGAATGATCTCACCCTCTTATTCGGCTTATTTATTGAATGATGATTGAATAGTCCACATTATGAATTTGATAATGAGGTGCTTTGGCCAACGGTAGTGGTGCCAGGTCTTGTACAGTCTGGTCATCTGGTCATTGACATCACAACCCCCATGTATGACACATAATCCTTCACTAGATATGGTTGTGATATTGAAACTGCAGTCCCATCTTTATTTCTCTTTTGAGTAACGGTTGTTTTGGTTGGGTCATGGTAGCTTGAAATGAAATATATTGGCCGTCTGTCCATCCATGAAAGACAAACGATACTCTCATGCTGCTGAAAATTATATTCACCCGCGTGATTTTCCTTTTATTACTGACTGTCTTTGGGATGTGCTTTCAATTTGTCATTACTGTGCCTACTGCAAAATTGTTCAACTGTGAAAGTAGGTATTCAAAAAGGGTGACTGAATATTGTAAAACCTGTCCATTACGAGAATGTTTCTTATCTTCGGCACCAGCCCTTGTTAGTAAATTTGCAACGGTTGTTCCGACAATTCCAATTTCAGGAATAATGTTTACTTGCTTTCCAGTGGAAATGTCTGCATTTATAATGTAGCCAGTTTCTCCTTCACATAAAAGATAAGATTTTATCCCCCATTTGATTGGTTTTGATTTGATGTAATTTTTGATGAACAATCTATTTTTTGTCGGAATCATCCCTTCATCCAAGTTAAGCTACTGTTTGGGATTGTAATAATGTCTAAATAGGGGTAAAATCATAAAAAGAATTGGTCGTACTTTATCAATTTTATCTCTCTTGTCAATGGTAGCATCTTGTTCATCAATGAAATGAAGGAATGTCCAAAGGGCCAAAAAATCTATCTCGGTCTAGCACTTCACGGTAGCCTGGTGTCTCGATCAAGAAATTGTTTGCCTTGAAATATTTTTCATAACGCGGTTTGATACATGCATTTTCCATTGATAGCCGCATACCTATCATTGCCTTTATCTTCTCTACACTTGCTTCTTTATAATTTTTAGCATAATATGCCCTGGCGTTTCTTTCTTTTACTTGATGCGCTCTAACATTCGTCATTGTACACAACGTTTGCCAAAATTTTTCAGGAAGAAATAAATCCAAATAATCTAAGGCCTTGCTGTCTTCACTAATGGAATCAGGTATATTCCTTGGTCCAAAGTCTGTTTTACCAATGAATGTAGTAAAAACTTGATGAGCAGCACTATGAATATTGAAATCACCCCAGCCAGAGTCAAATTTACTTGTAGGCCTACGTTGTGTCCTATTTGGTCTCTGTTGTTGATTAGAAGTGGGCGTGACGTCACCATCACCTCTAATTTCTTGTTGTGGGACACTATTGTCCTCATCCTTACTCAACATATCATCACTTTCACTTTCTAACTCACTATCATGATAGTCTGAATCAAGATTCAAGCCATTTTCATCCTCATATGCTGACGACTGGTTGAAGGTAAACAAACCCGATCAGCTAACGGATCCATTTCCGTTGGAAAAATGATAAAAATGATGCTGCAAACATAAAAACATGAGTTCTGGTAACATGGTGACCATTTCGTGTTTACATTTGACTAACTTGAGGTTACCCACAATCCCAAGCAAGATACATTTAGTTTTAGCAGCAAAGTACCAAATACCGCAAAACAGGCATTACGGGATATTGCAAACAAGAAAATTACCGCAATCGCGGTATTACGGGTCCAAAGGGTCAGTAAATAGATTGAGTTTTCAGGTTGTGCAGAGCGCACTTCTTATTCTTAGTGCAGAAGCATGCTTAATACTTGATGATATGGCCTTTACGCTGAAAATTGACGATCCTGTAACAGTCGTTGACAGTGCTAGGGCTTGGATAATTTTATTCTGAGGAAATTGTTGATGCCCGGCCTCAACTCCTTTCCCCTCTGATTTTTAAGATAAGATAAGGTACAGTTTTATTGTCCAAAAGTGGCACATGGTTTTGGTGTTACAATGCCTTCAATTTAATAATATGAAATAAAAACACACTTTTACTATAAATAGATTATTCTTCACACACAAACAGCGTACAGACATTTAAGTACTGCAAGATTAAAACATGTATAAAAATAACAACAAAAGAATTAACATTTTTCTGATACATGTCTCTTGTTGTACATATTTAAGCGTAATGAACTGGTCAATAAGATAAAAGAGTTGTAACTTGTAGGGGTATTTCTAAATAGGCATCTTTTTTGACAATAGGGTTTAAGATTTTACCAAGGTGGCTAACGGAATGGCCTGCGCTTTTCAATTTCCAACCACCAACCAAGGGTTCCTTTACACGCTCAAAAGGCCCATGGGACCTCCTAGATCATCGTCCGTCTACGTTGAGACTAGGCACTCGTTACGCTTAGAACTACACCACTTTTTTTACTCTTCCTCCCGATTGAATAGCAGGCCGGCATCCGGTAAGATCTGTCCACACCTCCCTCCCGTGTTGGCACTGTAGGCAGACTGCTACTACTGCTACTATTTCCGACTGAGTGAGCTGCTTGTTGATGGGGCTGACTTTGGTACAATGAGATTTGGAGTTCAGCATGGGTGAGGTCTTGGAAGAATAATAGTAATAGTAGTAGAGAAGGAGTCGCTGGCTGACTGTGTGTGCACGTAGTGTGAAGCAAGTGGGCGGAGCTTGTCGCCATATTGGATGGTTCAAGAAACCTGTTGCTAGTTTATACAATAGGAAGTAAATACATGACTCGTTATAACACGTTTTATGAAAGTTTTATTTGTATTTATTAAACATAAACATAACAAAAATGTTAAATGTTTACCACTGAAAATTAAAGTAAATTAGAACGTGTGAAATGATGACATGTTTAATATAACAATATATAATTATATAAAATGTATTAAAAAACGGCCAACATCAGCCGCGAGACTAGAACAGTAGTGTGAACGTATATAAGTATAATAAGGCGTATGTTGAGATAAGACGGAATAGCTTGTGAACAAACCACACACACTCACACACACGTACAAATATACCAATGTGATATAATTTACAGTGACCGCACACATAATTATGGAATATAGATCTAGTAGAAGTGTTCAAAATAAAGTATTTCGTGCTTTGCAAAATAACAACACGAAGTTATCAGATCAGTGTAAAGCCCTGACTCAAAAGCTGATAAATGAATACACATAGGAATAGGATATCTAAGTTTGAAGTGGATTCCATTTCTTTTTCTGTAGAAAAGTGGTGATCAAAATAGTATTCATATTCAGAGGACATTATGTGGTAGTCTTAAGAAGTCAATAAAGGCTTGTAGATCTACTAAGTGAAATTAGTTAGGAAGACGTTATATATTGGAGCATTACAAGAATACAATGATGTGTTGTATGTTCATGGTTCAGAAAGTCTCCAATCACCCTTCATGCCATCCCTGTACAACACAAACAAATAAATGCATGCAACCGATAGTACTATATGAACTTGTGATAATTTTAAAAACAATACTAGGAGCAATTTCAATAATAAAAAGCTTGATAACATCATTTCATATATGGAAAAATACAGCAGCAGTTATTGTCCAGAAAATAAAATCAATTTATTCAATGTTTGACGACTTTTATATTTAAGTTTTCCTTTCAATTTGGCATTGTACAAGTTGCCTGCATAAAAATATCTCACTTGAAGATACTTTTCAGCTACAGCTTTCAAGAGAAGAATGAGATGGTTGTTTGTACTTTCCTGATCCAACATGTGAGAATCATGAATGAAGAAAAAAATTGGTCTATTGATATAACATTTCATGACACTCTGGACAAGTTTGTGACAATGAAAGTTGGATACTCTTCCATCATCAGCAGATGCTACATACCTTCTGAAATGTTTTTCACAAATCATACAAATATCAACAACATCATTAGACGGAATTGACAAACCTCCCTTGCTTTTCAATGCAATCAAAGAATGTAGAGGGGATAATTCATCCTCAGTCAAAATGCATCTACTACACGTATTTTCTTCCAAGAAATAAAGTGAACGGGGTAAAGACGACTCTGAAATTTATAGAATGATAGTAGATCTAGATCTAATAGTGTACATCTGCGTCAAGGCTTAATCGAGTGGGTGAATCAGCTTGAACCGTAGCTTGAACCAACCAATATGACGGACACTGGCGTCAAGTGGCTTCAACGCAGTGACGTCATGCTCCTTCCCTAGTATTATTCTTCCAAGGGTGAGGCGTTTGTTGATATAGCATTGTAATCACAGGTTGCAACTGAATTTGCAATTTGCTTCATCTTACTTACAAATATTCACCTTTAGCTTTCCCTCCTTGGAAGTCTAAAGGCATGTGTTTCCTATTTGACCTGACCGTAACACAGGAATATATATCTCTCTATAGGTAAACAGTATTGATCGATAATGAGTACTCCACACTGGTTTTATAAAGATATATATATAGCAACAACACAAGGGAACTGACAATAATTATATATTGTAGTGCCAAGTATAAAATGAATTACCTCCTTCGTATAGTCAACCATCGTATATTTTTTGTTAGGCCTAAGTTTTTTTCTGTTTTTGTTTTATTGGGTTTTCTTTGTTTTTTATATGCTCTTTAATTTCGATAAAACATAAATCATTTAGGTTTCAAACAAAAAATAACATGAATGCATGTATTCATTGCAATTCATTCATCAATTCAAAATACTTTTAATCATCCCCAAAGGGCAATTATGTATAGCATTACATTAGGTACATGAGTGCATCATTGTATATGGCATCTGTGTTAAAGATGGGACTATTGGGCTCTAATAACTGCGCTCTGTGACGATGATTTTCGGAAAGGCTGTCCTTGTGGCTTTCCTATAGTTGAACTAGACTTGACAAATCGCATGTTTGTAGCATGATTGCGAACAGTTGTCTCAGCTGTACAGGCATGTTTGTTGCAGCAGCTTCCAGTAAAGTGTCATCCCAGTGATTGTCATCTTCAAGAAGACCAAGGCAGGAACATGCTTCCCGATAAGTTAGGCACACAATGTCGTTCACCCTGCGCAGTGCTTGAGTTGAATCGTATGATAGACCTGTCCTTGCACTCTGAACGTGGATGCCCAATCGCCAGGCGTTCGCATTTGCTTCGCAGTTGTTCCAAAAGACGTCATTTGGAATGCAGAGTTATACTTCCTAATGCTCTTTTGGAATGCTTTGGCTTGAACGTTATCTCCGAGAAGCAACGACTGAAGAGGCTCGGGTGGCATGTCAATGATTGGAAACCTGACTTTTCCGTTTGAGCAACATAGCCCAGGGGGTTCCTTGTGCCACCTTTTAGCGCCACAATAATTACATATTTTGGACATTTCCCCAATAGGACATGCATATGTAAGAGTTGGGTCGTATTGGAAGGCAGCGTTTTCCCAGTTCAAATAATTTTCATTGTGCCAGACTCTTTGCTGCTCTGCATGGTGATGGTAGTCTGCATCCAGACGATCTCTGCGCTGTTCTACGGTTTCCGTTTGTAGAAGCTCGGTTTCTTTCCTGTCGAACATGCCTCTGCTCTACAGTTTCCGCCTCACGCGCCTGATGGGTACTTTTGGCCTTGGGCGTAGATCGATCAATTGATGATTTGCGTTTCAGCATTTTCAGGAATTTTACGTAGTTGAATAACATAGTTCTTACCACATCTGTTAATTGGTTAAACGAAATAGATTATATAAATCCTAGGAAAAACAAAGAGTTTGTTAACTCCTTCGCTGCTAAACGTTGGTAGACGCTAATTAGATTATCTATTCACTGCCTTACGGATAGATATTAGTATTGATATCTGTTGAAGGTAATGAAACAGATAATCACATATAAATTATTGTCAACTGTTCTAGATCTAGAAAAACCTTTCCCTTTCCCTTTGGTGATAATTGTTGTCACTGTATATCTAGATTGTAGCACAGAACAAATGAGCAGATAAACAAGAAGGCTGTGAGTTAGAAGATGGCCTTTAATCTACTAGCCACAAACATCAACAGGAAGCGAAGATGTGACGTAATACGCAATAAGTAAGAACGAAACAAGACAAAGCGGTTGGGTGCGAGAGTGCAGCAGAGTGCACCACACACCCCTCCCCCCCCCCCCCCCATCACAGACATCTCATGGAGATTGTTGGTAGCACTCGGTTGGTCAAACTGGTCGCCCCGTACACGACGTGAGCCGTCTGTGTTGAGCTGTAGTAGTAGGTCGTCCTCGATTAGAGTTGTTGCCACAGCAAGTGCTGGCCCCTGCGCCACTGGAGGGCGTCCTCGTCATGGTGGTTGCTGTAGTTGGACCGGTTTTGTCGAATCCATGTGTGCAGGCTTGAGGCAATCCACCGAGATGCGTTCTGTGCTACCGCCTATACCCACGAGGAATGTTTTGTCCCCCGGCGCCAGTACCTTGTATGGTCTGGTGTAAATGCCTTGGTAGCGGACTCCTCACGGTATCTGTGCGTATGTACACGTACTTGGCCGTCAACAGGGATGGGAGGCAACTGTGTACATGGAGCGCTATGGCGGACCGTTGGTCTAGGTGTATGTAAATGTGCCTGGCCTCGGAATGACGTCAGGAAATCAGACACTGACCAAGGCGAAGAGTTGGGAGGAATTAACTCGGAACGGTCAGCGGAACGGCTCTGCGGTTCACCGTAGACGCGCTCTGCTGAATAACATCCCAGGTCGTCCTTGGGAGCAGTTCTGAGGCCAAGGAGCACCCAAAGTAATTCTTCCACCCAATTGGGACTTATGAGTCGTGCCCTTGGAGCTGCTTTGAGGGTGCGATGAAAACGTTCAATCATCCCGTTGGCCTGAGGGTGAAACGCAGTTGTCCGATGTAATCTGACCCCAAGGCGTTTAGTCATTTCAGACCACAAAGCTGAGGTGAACTGAACCGCGGTCCGATGACATGTCGCCAGGAACGCCAAAACGAGAAATCCAACCTCCCACGAGAGCCTGAACACATTCGGCTGTTGTAATATTTCGTATAGAAATTGCCTCCGGCCACCGTGTATTGCGATCCATAATGGTTAGAAGGTATCGGTGACCGCAGGACTGTGGAAGCGGGCCGACGATATCGACGTTGATATGCAAAAATCTTTTGTCGGGTACGGTAAAAGTTTCGAGAGGCGCTCGAATATGTTTCTGAATTTTCGATGTTTGACATTCATGACACTCCTTTACCCAAGTGCCTTTTTGACACTGTAGGCCATGCCACACAAATTTTTCTGTGATGAGTTGGACAGTGGCCTTAACTCCTGGATGAGACAGGTTATGAACAGCTACGAACACTGGACGTCTAAAATCTGATGTAATGATGGGGTGAACTCGGCTGGTTGAAATATCACAAAGCAGTTCAGGTCCTTGGTTGCTCAATTTGGTTTTTGATTTCTTCAGTGTCGTGTTTACCACAATAGGCCGATCTCTTGGTGGGCGGTTTTTCCGAGACCCTCCGGGTGGGACTGCACCCTCCGACGGGGGATTCTGAAGAGCCGGAACTTCTTCGGCGGCCTCTTCTCTTGTTTCTGACCTCCACAAAGTTTTCCTCCTCGTCGGTAAGAGCAGTAGGGCCGGTCTCAAGGTGAGGGACATCCGTCTGTTTCGGAGCTGGATTTTTTTTAATTTTTGGGGAGAAACTTAGTGCACTGTGTGGTCCAGTGGGTTGACTCCCCACAGTGTCGGCAGGCCTGTTTCCTGCCTGGCAGGGTCACCACGACATTGTGCGTCCTTGTTTCTTGTCCCACGGACGACTCAATTTCCACGTAGTGTGGGATGAGGTGGGAGGGGTTTTCTTCCCCAACATATAAAACAAGCCAGCGGTCGCTGGCCTATTTCATTTTTTAAATTTCAATTTTTTCCTTTCAAAAAGGAGGAGACGATAGCTTCGACTGTCTCCGACTGAGCGTGCGGTGGCAGCCAATGCAGTAGGAGTGTCTTCCTCCTTTTCTGAAGATCTTCCACGCGGACATTGAGACCTTGTGTTTTGATTTCCTGTCCGTGTAGACTACATTTCAGAAGTGCCTCGGCACTTAGTTGTAGGTAAAAAATTCCTGGGGCGGCATATCTGTATATGGCCTCCAGTTCATTGATTTTCATGCCAAACTTGGCTAATACTAATTGTGATAGTTCTGCATGGGTAGCAGCGTAGGCCCTGGGGCCGGACAGCTTCAGGACATATGTCCTTGGTTCTTCTTTTGAGAAGAAATTCTCAATTTTAACTTTCTCAACAAAGTGAGACATTTTTAAACATTAAAAATAAGAGAAGGACAAAAAAGCACTGCTCACGCCGGGAAATTTAAAATAAAATTGATACACGTATAATACACATATAATTATAACGATATCCACGAAATTTTATGCAAATGACCTGAGGGTGAACCCCCGCTATGATCAAGATATTTCCCGTGCCAGGTTAGTGGGGCTATTGCTGACCCATTTTTACAGGTTGCAAAAGAATTAATCGACTGGTGAATGTATAAGCTATGTGAGTAGTTTCATTTGGCAACATGAAGCAGTTTGTGGTTAGTGTAGGTTTTCATTTGGCAACATAGTTAAGTCAAGTCCAGCATAATGGTGGACTCTAAAATAATTATGTTGAATTTATGATGATTCACAAAGTGAGTGCCGACAATTTACCAAACACAATAGTATGAATTTTATACGCCTAAAACCTTCCCGGTTTGGTCACATTGTAGCGCCAAATATGAACTCTGTCTCAGCTGTTTAGAAGATTAGCGGCACACACACACACACACACACAGACTTTGTCCTCACATTGAGTGATCTTTATCTTCTGACTCGTGACTCCCGACCGGTACTTTTTCGCTCTTCATATTATTGGGAACTTCATTGTACATGCTGATTGAATTATATACTTTTCAACATGCGATGTATCTTCAAAAGCAGCGTTTTGTTTTATGTCTCAGGTCCAATATGGGGCAATTGCAACAGTCCTTATCTATCTGCTTCAACTTACCACATCGCTTTTATTTCAGTCCAGCCAGCTATTCAGTCTTGAGGGATGCTCGGCCTTTCTTTTTCTTAAGGAGACTAGAGTACACATTTGGGTGAAAATCTCATTTTAACCATACGCACATCAAATATGCAGTAAAAAGCACATATGTCTCAGGGAAAATAAAATATCAGATGCAAATTGGGCCTCATCTGGCTATTTTTCCGTAACTCGGGTGAAACTTGATTTCATGGGAGAGAAATTTGATACATCTTGTGTCACAAATTGAGAAAAATTTGTAATGGCTAGAATGATCTCCTTTATGTATTGCATTATTGCATACCTATCGATGTAGCCTACATCCTCTAAAGAGGGTTTTTCCCTACACGCTCAAATAAATTTTTTGATGAGGTCACAAAAGTAAAAGTAAAGGCCTCACGAGTTCCTGCAATCCATGACGAATCAATGGAGTTGAGTGATAAAACTCATCATTACTGACTAAATTTCATGGGCGAAATATGACAATAAGTGACAACTCCACTAATAAAGACAGAACAAACACGTGACGTTTCGGGTATAACCCTTCGTCAGACATCAAACGAGAAATATCTAGAATCTAGATCTAAGTATTACCTTAGGCATCACACAATGTGATGTCAGAAGAAAAACAGAAAGGAAGAAGAAAGAAAGAAAAAGACAGTGATGATAAGAAACGTAGTAAAGGGGGAATGTGAAGAATGAGCGAGAATAAAATAAAAATATGAAAATAAGTAAGTAATAAAAGGTGAGAAGGAGATAGAAGGAGAGAAATAGAGAGAGAGAGAAGGAGAGAAATAGAGAGAGATAGAAAAAAAGGCAGGGGGAGAGAGAGAGGTGTGAGTATGGGAAACAAGAATGAAAAAATAGGATAATTATAAGACTAGATCTATATCTCACTGGGTCTAGAAAGAAGAAATGATAGAGAATAAATGAAAGGAAGTATCAATCAAGGCAAAAATTTACACTGAAGGTGCAAAATGTATACAAATTACAAATGTATCAATGCAATAAGGGAACAGAATAAACGACTTATCTGAAATTTTAAAAAATGCCAGTTAGCACTAGCTAATGCTTTCCAAGTTATCGAAGTCTTACATATTTTCTCCTTGGTGATAAAATAGAGTGTATTTCATAACAGTAAGAAACCGTGCGCAAAGTTGCTTCCGGTAAATGGTGAACGAAGAAAAAAGATTATTTTTAAAATTTGAAATTAAATTATTTTTTTAAAAGTGTGCAAAGATGCCTACCATTGAGTATGCAACCATAGTGGGACACACGAGGTGTGAACTGCCAGAGGGACCCAACCTTGCCCGGGATAGGAGAGGGGGGGGGCAGGGTTAGGGTGGGATAGTTTTCGTTGGGGTGGTGGGGGGCGGATGGGGTAGGGTAGAGGATGGTGAAGGGTCAGGGATAGTGATAGCGTGTGCCCGATTATGGGAGTTACTGCTGAGAAAATTATACAAATTGGTGTAAGATGTTCATACCATCAGGGTTGATTGTGCCCAATCTTACTATAAGACGGTTCTCTATAGACTTCCTAGACTCAGCACCGCCGGTACATGACCTGAGAATGCATACTTTCAGGTCATGGGTTCCTCGATGTCCTGGTCCATTAAAATGTAAAGGCACCGGCTTGCTTTCGTAGTATTCAATATCTCTCCTGTGATGGCCAAATCTGTTGGAGAGTTGCAAGCCAGTTTCTCCGATATAGGCCATTCCACAATGACTACGAAGAGCATAAATTACATTGCGAGAGGCGCAGGAGAATTGCCCATTCACTGTCTAGGTCTGTCTAGGGAACTGAATGGTTGTGGAGCCGTCTACAAAGGGGCATGTCTTGCAGTTAGTGCGTCCACATCGGACTGTGCCCGACGGCGAGGAGTCAGTAGAGAGGCGACTGTGCACAAGGATATCCTGAAGGCTAGTGTGTCTCTTGAAGGCAATTAATGGAAAGGAAAGGAAAACACATCTAGTCTTGTCACTAGCATGTAGAAGAAGCAGGTTCTTGCAGACTATATTAATGACACGGTGTGTGTGCGGATGGTACAGAAAGATAAGAGGTATGCGTTTGGTCTTTTTATTCCTACAATGTTGAGGGCGTCTTTACGGGGTACAATTTTAGCTCTCTGAAAGGCTTGACAAATGATGGCCCTAAGGTAGCCTCTACGCAGGAAGAAATCAAACATCTTAGGCGCTTCCTCTGTGATTAGGTGCTCGGCAGAACAGATACGTCTGGAATAGTGGCAACTTGGTGGGAGGAAGTGGAGAGCTATGACTATCTGTATCTTTGAAGAATATGGTAGTTGTAAGCCCATGTTCGGAGAGAGAAACAGTGATGTCTAAGAAGTTAACAGTGGATGTAGACTGGGTAAAAGTGACTTGATAGGTTTGCAAAAGTTGTTTGGAGAAAGCTAAAACAGTCGCAGACATATCGTGATACCAAATTCATCATCAATATATTTTTGGGCAGAGAATACGCCTGGAATAATCTATGCTCAAGGTAACCCATGAATAGGCAAGCGTATGAGGGTCCCATCTTAGTGCCCATGGCAACTCCGCTGATTTGCTCGAAAGACTGTCCATTGAATTCAAAAGAATTAAGATTTAGCACGAGTTCTGCCAAACGGAGAAGGGTGGTAGTGTTGATTGTCTGGTCAGATCGCTGATCGAGGAAGAATTTAAGGGCTTGAAGGCCCATGGAATGGGGTATGGATGTGTAGAGGGAGACAACATCCATGAGGAAAAGACGTCCAAGGGTTGTGTCTGTAAATGAAATATTATCAAAGAAAGTGAGAGCTTGGTTGGTATCCTTGATGAAAGAGGGAAGAGCTTGAACAAGAGGCTGCAATACTGAGTCCAAGAAGACAGAGATGCGTTCAGTGGGGCAGGAGCAGGCTGATACAATAGGTCTACCAGGGATGTGAGCTTTGTGGATTTTAGGGAGGAGATAAAAGCATGGTTTACCGAGTTGGCTGTTATTGAGGTGTAGAATTTTCACTTTAGGTGATAGAGCTTTGGAAGTAATTAGTTGGTTAATAGTAAGAGCTACTCTCTCTCTCTCTCTCTCTCTCTCTCTCTCTCTCTCTCTCTCTCTCTCTCTCTGTCTCTCTCTCTCTCTCTCTCTCTCTCTCTCTCTCTCTTCTCTCTCTCTCTCTCTCTCTCTCTCTCTCTCTCTCTCTCTCTCTCTCTCTCTCTCTCTCTCTCTCTCTCTCTCTCTCTCTCTCTCTCTCTCTCTCTCTCTCTCTCTCTCTCTCTCTCTCTCTCTCTCTCTCTCTCTCTCTCTCTCTCTCTCTCTCTCTCTCTCTCTCTCTCTCTCTCTCTCTCTCTCTCTCTCTCTCTCTCTCAAAGGGGTGGATTACATTTGAGCTCTGTTCAGAACCCTTGAAACGGAGACTTGAAGCTTACGGCCTCAGCTGGCTTGGGGCCAGTCGTGGGTCCGTCCGTCAGCGATCGGGTTGGCTCCACTGTGTTACTACATTGGGCTAAAAGGGAAGCCACCATTTCAATGCCGAGGCTCGCTTAACTCCCTCTCGGGAGCAGGTTTACTCTTGGTCATTGGAAGTATTTTGGGAAACTCCGTCATTTTTGGGCTGAGCTCTCATGGTTGGCAGGTTCTTAGAGACAAAGCTGGGAAATTTCAATGGTTCCCTGCCCGCCTGCCCGCCCTGGATCAAAAATAAGGTCATTCTCATAAGCGGTCACATCCTCAAGTGCTTCATCATTGATGTGATTGTGATGGCGTTATTACTTTTTTGCTTTATTGTACTCCAAGGAGTGTAGTGTTGATTTGTTGATTTTGATGTCCTAAACCTCTTTTTATTTTATGTTACTTCAAGGATGTCTTGTCTTCTATTGCATCTGTCCATGCAGCTCCCGACGCTAAGGATTTAGATAAAATAGGGCTGACGTGATACTAGGGTGTTGAAGAGGCGACTAAATAAATGGCGATCTTTTATGATTTGTTTTTGTTGTAAGACCACAAAAAGAAAAATCAAAATGAACAGAAAATGAAAATTGTAGCATATCATTATCAACATAGTCACTTATAATTTATATTTTATACGTTGAAAAAGTGCCTATGAGGGTTTAGGGTGGTATAATATTGCTCAAACTCAAAGGAGTCAAAGAAATTCTTGGCATGTAGGTAAGGTTTGTGTGACTGTGAGCAGACTTTGCAGAAAAGATTGAATTGATGGCGATTAGTTGGCGTACTGCATACAACGCAGTTTCTATCATTGGCAGAGTGAGAGATGAGGTGAAAATTCCAGCGGATCTTTCACTTTCATTCACACTTTTGTTTCGCCTCAGGCTGGCTTTTTGTCTTTTATTTCTCTTCTTGACTCATGTGAGTGTGAGACATAGCCAAAACCTCAAACTCAACCTCAAGCTGGTGGAAAAGGGTCTTCTCGAAAACCTGGAAATCTACCGGAAGGTTGTTAATGTTGATCTTGTGGAATGGAACCAGGCATTGATCTGCACAAGCTTCAGAATCCAGAAAAACACCTTCCACCATTTGTAGGATTTACGGCCAAAGAAGTTGTATTGTAATACTAATACCCCGCCAATTTGTCATCCCGGTCGCAGCCATTCATTCTGTCATTATATTCAAACCTGGGGATTGGCTCGGTGCACTTGCGATCCTGAATTAGTCCGTTGTTGTTTATTTACGCCAACAGGCCATTATATTAGATTTAATTCAATAACAAAGGCCCTGAGTGATACCCTCTATCTGCAAGCTGTTATTATTTATTTTTATATTATATACATGTACGTCTGACTGAACTGAACTATAAAATTTCTTCACAGTCACAGACTCCATGGACAGAGCGGTTGGTTGGCGGGTCTACTGCTTTCCTTGTACTCTTTCTTGGTCCTTTATCAGTTCATTTTCCTTGTAGACTCTTTCTTGCTTTCTTTCTTTATCAGTTCCCAGTTGGCTATGCCCTTTGCCTTTACTCTTTCTTGCTTTCTTTCTTTATGGGTTTAGATGCCCTTTGCCTTTAGATGCTCTTTGCACTTTACTCTTTTATCTTGCTACAATGGTGGAAGGGGTAAATTTTAATTAGTGGTAAATAAATTTCCTGACCTGAGCTCTCACCATCCCCTTGACGGTTGTAGATGGATTTTGTAAAATGTATAATACATATTATTATAGTTGTTTGTTGTATGTATGATGGCGTGTGTTGATGTATTTTTATATATGTATAACATTGGCTTGTATTTTTTTTATTTCCTGTTGATAATCGAATTGATTAACGTGTTTAATGTAGGATGGTTTCACCGTCCAAAGCTCAAACTCAATATTTCTTTTTAAAAATGTTAAAACAATGCAGTGATTGTAAATAATTAAAAATAATAAAAACCATCACAGGCAAAACACTACGTATTTCTTGTTTTTTATTTTTTATTTCATTATTTTAATGGTTGTGCAAGACAATAACTAAAAGGTTTGTTTTCATTGTTCTTCTTCATGCTGTTCATCATGTTGATGTCCCTGTTCATCATGTTGATGTCCCTGTTCATCATGTTGATGTCCCTGTTCATCATGTTGATGTCCCTGTTCATCATGTTGATGTCCCTGTTCATCATGTTGATGTCCCTGTTCATCATGTTGATGTCCCTGTTCTGTTCATGTTGATGTCCCTGTTCATCATGTTAATGTCCCTGTTCATCATGTTAATGTCCCTGTTCATCATGTTAATGTCCCTGTTCATCATGTTAATGTCTGGTCATCATGTTAATGTCCCTGGTCATCATGTTAATGGCCCTGTTCATCATGTTAATGTCCATGTTCATCATGTTAATGTCCCTGTTCATCATGTTGATGTCCCTATTCATCATGTTATGGCCCTGTTCATCATGTTGATGTCCCTGTTCATCATGTTGATGTCCATGTTTTTCATGTTAATGTCCCTGTTCATCATGTTAATGTCCCTGTTTATCATGTTGATGTCCTGTTCATCATGTTAATGTCCCTGTTCATCATGTTAATGACCCTGTTCATCATGTTAATGTCCCTGTTCATCATGTTGATGTCCCTATTCATCATGTTAATGTCCCTGTTCATCATGTTGATGTCCCTGTTCATCATGTTAATGTCCCTGTTCATCATGTTAATGTCCCTGTTCATCATGTTAATGTCCCTGTTCATCATGTTAATGTCCCTGTTCATCATGTTAATGTCCCTGTTCATCATGTCATGACCATGTTCATCATGTCCCTGTTCATCATGTTAATGTCCCTGTTCATCATGTTAATGTCCTTGTTCATCATGTTGATGTTAATGTCCCTGTTTATCATGTTAATGTCCCTGTTTATCATGTTAATGTCCCTGTTCATCATGTTGATGTCCCTGTTCATCATGTTAATGTCCCTGTTCATTATGTTGATGTCCCTGTTCATCATGTTAATGTCCCTGTTCATCATGTTAATGTCCCTGTTCATCATGTTGATGTCCCTGTTCATCATGTTAATGTCCCTGTTCATCATGTTAATGTCCCTGTTCATCATGTTAATGTCCCTGTTCATCATGTTAATGTCCCTGTTCATGTTAATGTCCCTGTTCATCATGTTAATGTCCCTGTTCATCATATTAATGTCCCTGTTCATCATGTTAATGTCCCTGTTCATCATGTTAATGTCCCAGTTCATCATGTTAATGTCCCTGTTCATCATGTTAATGTCCCTGTTCATCATGTTAATGTCCCTGTTCATCATGTTAATGTCCCTGTTCATCATGTTAATGTCCCTGTTCATCATGTTTATGTTAATGTCCCTGTTCATCATGTTAATGATCCCTGTTCATCATGCTAATGTCCCTGTTCATCATGCTAATGTCCCTGTTCATCATGCTAATGTGCTTGTTCATCATGTTAATGTCCCTGTCCATCATGCTAATGTCCCTGTTCATCATGCTAATGTCCATCCTAATGTTCTCCATCATGTTAATGTCCCTGTCCATGCTAATGTCTATCATGTTAATGTCCCTGTCCATCATGCTAATGTCCCTGTTCATCATGCTAATGTCCCTGTTCTTCATGTTGATGTCATCCTAATGTCCCAGTTCATCATGTTAATGTCCCTGTCCATCATGTTAATGTCCCTGTCCATCATGTCCCAGTTGTTCATGTTAATGTCCCTGTCCACCATGTTAATGTCCCTGTCCATCATGCTAATGTCCTGTCCATCATGCTAATGTCCTTGTCCCACCATGCTAATGTCCCTGTCCATCATGCTAATGTCCCTGTCCAGCATGGTAATGGGAGGACTCAGTAGTCCAGAGGCAAGGTGTCGGCCTCTCATATCAAAAGGTAATGGGTTCGAGCCCTGCCAATGGTTGAAAAAGTTTCATGTTTTTTCTAGCAATATCTACCCCCGTGGTCCAGGTAGGTGAATTGACATCAAGTCCCATTGGAGACGGATGATATAAAAGAAGTCCTATGTGCCGATCACAACACTCTGTGCACGTTAAAGATCCCTTGGCTGTTTACAGGGCAGTCCAGGCAAAAAAACAATTTTTTAGATCTTATCAAAAATCCTGAGATCACCTTGGTTGTGAAAGTGGGTAAATCAAATCAAAAATCATGCTCATGTTCCAGTTCATCATGCTAATGTCCCAGTTCATCATGCTCATGTCCCAGTTCATCATGCTCATGTCCCAGTTCATCATGCTAATGTCCCAGTTGATTATACTAGTGTCTCCGTTCATCACGCTTATTTTATGGGCAATTGGCAGGCACTGTTGTTAGTGTTAGTAATAGTAGTGTTAGTGTTAGGTCTTAACTCTTACTTCTCTCCTTCCACTCTCTCTCTTATTCTTACCTTTCATCTTGCTGTTCCTCCTTAATTTACCTGAGATCACCACATTTGGTGGATGGGGTAAGTTTCAATGAAAATGAGTTCATCATGTTAATGTAGCAGTTCATCATGGTAATGTTCCCGCAGTTCATCATGTTAATTATGGGCAGTTGATGGGTGCTACAGGTAGGTCCTACGTCTTTTCTTTCACTCTATTATTTATCCTTTCATTTTGCTGTTTCCTCTTTTTTCTCCATGAAATCACTGCAAATGGTGAACAGGGTAAATTCTAATTAAACAAACATCATACCAATGTCCCAGTTCATCATGTTAATGTCTCACTGAATCCCAGTTCATTATGCTAGTGTCCTAGGTCATCATGGTAATATCCAAGTTCATCATGTTCATGTCCCAGTTCATCATGATAGTGTCCCCGTCCATGTTGATGGTGTCCCAGTTCATCATGATAGTGTCCACGTCCATGTTGATGGTGTCCCAGTTCATCATGATAGTGTCCCTGTCCATGTTGGTGTCCCAGTTCATCATGATAGTGTCCACGTCCATGTTGATGGTGTCCCAGTTCATCATGATAGTGTCCCTGTCCATGTTGATGCTGTCAGTTCATGATTGTACCCATACATGTTGATGTTGTCCCAGTTCATCATGATAGTGTCCCCATCCATGTTGATGTTTTCCAGTTCATCATGATTGTCCACGTCCATGTTGATGTTGTCCCAGTTCATCATGATAGTGTCCACGTCCATGTTGATGGTGTCCCAGTTCATCATGATAGTGTCCACGTCCATGTTGATGTTGTCCCAGTTCATCATGATAGTGTCCACGTCCATGTTGATGTTGTCCCAGTTCATCATGATAGTGTCCACGTCCATGTTGATGGTGTCCCAGTTTCAGTGTCCCCATCCATGTTGATGGTGTCCCAGTTCATCATGATAGTGTCCACGTCCATGTTGATGGTGTCCCAGTTCATCATGATAGTGTCCCCGTCCATGTTGATGGTGTCCCAGTTCATCATGATAGTCCCCATCCATGTTGATGGTGTCCCAGTTCATCATGATAGTGTCCCCATCCATGTTGATGGTGTCCCAGTTCATCATGATAGTGTCCCCATCCATGTTGATGGTGTCCCAGTTCATCATGATAGTGTCCCCATCCATGTTGATGTTGTCCCAGTTCATCATGATAGTGTCCCCGTCCATGTTGATGGTGTCCCAGTTCATGTTGATAGTGTCCCCGTCCATGTTGATGTTGTCAGTTCATCATGATAGTATCCCCATGTTGATGATGGTCTCCAGTTCATCATGATAGTGTCCACGTCCATGTTGATGATGTCCCAGTTCACCACGGTAGTGTCCATATTGATGTTGTCCCAGTTCATCGTGATAGTGTCCACATCCAAGTTCATCCTGCAAATGTCCCAGTTAATTATCGCTAGTGTCCCACGTCATCATTATAGTAGTACTGGTAGTGTCCACATCCAAGTTCACCTTGGTTATGTAATATCCCAGTACATTGTGCTAATGTCCCACTACCCAGTTAATTATTGCTTGTGTCCCACTTCATCATGATAGTCTCCACATCCAAGTTCACCCTGTACATCATGCTTATGTCCCAGTACATCATGCTTATGTCCCAGTACATCATGCTTATGTCCCAGTACATCATGCTTATGTCCCAGTACATCATGCTTATGTCCCAGTACATCATGCTTATGTCCCAGTACATCATGCTTATGTCCCAGTACATCATGCTTATGTCCCAGTACATCATGCTTATGTCCCAGTACATCATGCTAATGTCCCAGTACATCATGCTTATGTCCCAGTACATCATGCTTATGTCCCATGTCCCAGTACATCATGCTTAATGTCCCAGTACATCATGCTTAAGTCCCAGTTCATCATGTGATAATGTCCCAGTACATCATGCTTATGTCCCAGTACATCATGATTATGTCCCAGTACATCATGCTTATGTCCCAGTACATCATGCTTATGTCCCCATGTACATCATGCTTATGTCCCAGTACATCATGCTTATGTCCCAGTACATCATGCTTATGTCCCAGTACGTCATGCTTATGTCAGTACGTCAGTTCATCTTGATAATGTCCCAGTTCATCATGCTATGTCCCAGCATATGCTTATGTCCCAGTTACATCATGCTTATGTCCCAGTTCATCATGCTTATGTCCCAGCACATCATGCTTTGTCATGTCCCAGTTCATCATGTTTATGTCCCAGTACATCATGCCCATGTCCCAGTACATCATGCTTATGTCCCACATCATGCTTATGTCCCAGTACATCATGCTTATGTCCCAGTTCATCAGTGTCCCATTACATTATGCTATGTCCCAGTTCGTCATGCTTATGTCCCAGTTCATCTTGCTAATGTCCCAGTTCTTAATGTTAGTGTCCCAGTTACATTATGCTAGTGTCCCAGTTCTTCATGTTATGTCCCAGTACATTATGCTTATGTCCCAGTTACTGTCCCAGTACATTATGCTAGTGTCCCAGTTCTTAATATTAGTGTCCCCCATTACATTATGCTAGTGTCCCAGTTCTTAATGTTATGTCCCAGTTAGTGTCAGTACATTATGCTAGTGTCCCAGTTCTTAATATTAGTGTCCCCCCAGTACATTATGCTAGTGTCCCAGTTCTTAATATTAGTACATAATGTCCCTTCAGTACATTATGCTAGTGTCCCAGTTCTTAATATTAGTGTCCCTTCAGTACATTATGCTAGTGTCCCAGTTCTTAATATTAGTGTCCCCAGTACATTATGCTAGTGTCCCAGTTCTTAATATTAGTGTCCCCAGTACATTATGCTAGTGTCCCAGTTCTTAATATTAGTGTCCCCCCCAGTACATTATGCTAGTGTCCCAGTTCTTAATATTAGTGTCCCTTCAGTACCTTATGCTAGTGTCCCAGTTCTTATGCTAGTGTCCCAGTTCTTAATATTAGTGTCCCCCTTCAGTACCTGATGCTAGTGTCCCAGTTCTTAATATTATGCTAGTGTCCCTTCAGTACATTATGCTAGTGTCCCAGTTCTTAATGTTAGTGTCCCCAGTTTACCATGCTAGTGTCCCAGTTCTTAATATTAGTGTCCCTTCTGTTTACCATGCTAGTGTCCCAGTTCTTAATGTTAGTGTCCCCCAGTACATTACCATGCTAGTGTCCCAGTTCTTAATATTAGTGTCCCTTCAGTACATTATGCTAGTGTCCCAGTTCTTAATATTAGTGTCCCCCCAGTACATTATGCTAGTGTCCCCAGTGTCTTACCATGCTAGTGTCCCAGTTCTTAATGTCAGTGTCCCTGTTTATTATGCTAGTGTCCCAGTTCTTAATGTTAGTGTCCCCCAGTACATTATGCTAGTGTCCCAGTTCTTAATGTTAGTGTCCCCCTGTTTACCATGCTAGTGTCCCAGTTCTTAATGTTAGTGTCCCCCTGTTTACATTATGCTAGTGTCCCAGTTCTTTAATGTTAGTGTTTTAATTTTAGTGTTTACCATGCTAGTGTCCCAGTTCTTAATGTTAGTGTCCCCCCTGTTTACCATGCTAGTGTCCCAGTTCTTAATGTCAGTGTCCCCTGTTTACCATGCTAGTGTCCCAGTTCTTAATGTCAATGTCCCCCTGTTTACCATGCTAGTGTCCCAGTTCTTAATGTTAGTGTCCCCCTGTTTACCATACTAGTGTCCCAGTTCTTAATGTTAGTGTCCCCCTGTTTACTATGCTAGTGTCCCATACTAGTGTCCCAGTTCTTAATCAAGTGTCCCCCTGTTTACCATGCTGTCCCAGTTCTTAATGTCAATGTCCCCCTGTTTACCATGCTAGTGTCCCAGTTCTTAATGTTAGTGTCCCCCTGTTTACCATGCTAGTGTCCCAGTTCTTAATTTTAGTGTCCCCTGTTTACCATGCTAGTGTCCCAGTTCTTAATGTTAGTGTCCCCCTGTTTACCATGCTAGGGTCCCAGTTCTTAATGTCAGTGTCCCCCTGTTTACCATGCTAGGGTCCCAGTTCTTAATGTTAGTGTCCCCCTGTTTACCATGCTAGTGTCCCAGTTCTTAATTTTAGTGTCCCCCTGTTTACCATGCTAGTGTCCCAGTTCTTAATGTTAGTGTCCCCTGTTTACCATGCTAGTGTCCCAGTTCTTAATGTTAGTGTGTTTACCATGCTAGTGTCCCAGTTCTTAATGTAGTGTCCCCCTGTTTACCCCCCTGTTTACCGTTTACCAGTGTCCCAGTTCTTAATGACAAGTGTCCCCCTGTTTACCATGCTAGTGTCCCAGTTCTTAATTTTGATGTGTCCCCCTATTTTACCATGCTAGTGTCCCAGTTCTTAATGTTAATGTCCCCCTGTTTACCATGCTAGGGTCCCAGTTCTTAATGTCAGTGTCCCCCTGTTTACCATGCTAGTGTCCCAGTTCTTAATGTTAGTGTCCCCCTGTTTACCATGCTAGTGTCCCAGTTCTTAATTTTAGTGTCCCCCTGTTTACCATGCTAGTGTCCCAGTTCTTAATGTTAGTGTCCCCCTGTTTACCATGCTAGTGTCCCAGTTCTTAATGTCAGTGTCCCCCTGTTTACCATGCTAGTGTCCCAGTTCTTAATGTCAGTGTCCCCTGTTTACCATGCTAGTGTCCCAGTTCTTAATGTTAGTGTCCCCCTGTTTACCATGCTAGGGTCCCAGTTCTTAATGTCAGTGTCCCCCTGTTTACCATGCTAGGGTCCCAGTTCTTAATGTTAGTGTCCCCCTGTTTACCATGCTAGGGTCCCAGTTCTTAATGTTAGTGTCCCCCTGTTTACCATGCTAGTGTCCCAGTTCTTAATGTCAGTGTCCCCCTGTTTACCATGCTAGTGTCCCAGTTCTTAATGTTAGTGTCCCCCTGTTTACCATGCTAGTGTCCCAGTTCTTAATGTCAGTGTCCCCCTGTTTACCATGCTAGTGTCCCAGTTCTTAATGTTAGTGTCCCCCTGTTTACCATGCTAGTGTCCCAGTTCTTAATTTTAGTGTCCCCCTGTTTACCATGCTAGTGTCCCAGTTCTTAATGTCAGTGTCCCCTGTTTACCATGCTAGTGTCCCAGTTCTTAATGTTAGTGTCCCCTGTTTACCATGCTAGTGTCCCAGTTCTTAATGTTAGTGTCCCCCTGTTTACCATGCTAGTGTCATTTCCAGTGTCCCCCCAGTTCATCTTTCATGTCCCAATTCATGATGATAATGTCCCTGTTCATCATGCTAGTGTCCCAGTTCTCAATGTCCCCCTGTTTAGTTATGCTAGTGTCCCAGTTCTTAATGTCAATGTCCCCCAGTTTACCATACTATGCTAGTGTCCCAGTTCTTAATGTTAGTGTCCCCCCCAGTACAGTGTCCCAGTTCTTAATGTCAGTGTCCCCCTGTTTACCATGCTAGTGTCCCAGTTCTTAATGTTAGTGTCCCCCAGTACACCATGCTAGTGTCTCAGTTCATAATGCTAGTGTCCCAGTTCTTAATGTTAGAGTCCCCCCAGTACACCATGCTAGTGTCCAGTTCTAACGTTAGTTTACTATGCTATGCTAGTGTCCCAGTTCTTAATGTTAGTGTCCCCCAGTACACCATGCATGTCCCAGTTTTTAATGTTAGTAGTTCTGTTTCCCATGCTAATGTCCCTGTTCATCGTGTTACTAATATTGTTACTGTCCCAGTTCATCATACAGGTCTCCCATTTCATTTTCCCAGTTCTTGTCCCAGTTCATCATCACACAAGTCTTCAAATTCATCTTCATTGTCCCAGTTCATCATCACACAAGTCTTCAAATTCATCTTCATTGTCCCAGTTCATCATCACACAAGTCATGTCAAATTTCATCTTCATTGTCCCAGTTCATCCTCATACAAGTCTCCCAATTTATCTTCCTTGTCCCAGTTCATCTCATACACGTCTCCCATTTCATCTTCCTTGTCAGTTCATCATACAAGTCTCCCATTTCATCTTCATTGTCCCAGTTCATCATACAAGTCTTCAAATTCATCTTCATTGTCCCAGTTCATCATACAAGTCTTCAAATTCATCTTCCTTGTCCCAGTTCATCATCACACAAGTCTTCAAATTCATCTTCATTGTCCCAGTTCATCATCACACAAGTCTTCAATTTCATCTTCATTGTCCCAGTTCATCATCATACAAGTCTCCCAATTTCATCTTCCTTGTCCCAGTTCATCATACAAGTCTCCCATTTCATCTTCCTTGTCCCAGTTCATCATACAAGTCTCCCATTTCATCTTCCTTGTCCCAGTTCATCATACAAGTCTCCCATTTCATCTTCCTTGTCCCAGTTCATCATACAAGTCTCCCATTTATCTTCCTTGTCCCAGTTCATCATACAAGTCTCCCAATTTACTTATTCTTCCTTGTCCCAGTTCATCATACAAGTCTCCCATTTATCTTCCTTGTCCCAGTTCATTATACAAGTCTCCTAATTTCATCTTCCTTGTCCCAGTTCATCATACAAGTCTCCTAATTTATCTTCTCCCAATTTATCTTCCTTGTCCCAGTTCATCATACAAGTCTCCCATTTCATCTTCCTTGTCCCAGTTTCATTATACAAGTCTCCCATTTCATCTTCCTTGTCCCAGTTCATCATACAAGTCTCCCATTTCATCTTCCTTGTCCCAGTTCATCATACAAGTCTCCCAAGTCTTCCCATTTCATCTTCCTTGTCCCAGTTCATCATTATACAAGTCTCCCATTTCATCTTCCTTGTCCCAGTTCATCATACAAGTCTCCCAATTTATCTTCCTTGTCCCAGTTCATCATTATACAAGTCTCCCATTTCATCTTCCTTGTCCCAGTTCATTATACAAGTCTCCCAATTCATCTTCCTTGTCCCAGTTCATTATAAAGTCTCCCAATTCATCATACAAGTCTTCCAATTCATCTTCCTTGTCCCAGTTCATACATACAAGTCTTGTCCCCATTTCAAGTCTTCATTGTCCCAGTTCATTATCAGTCTCCCAATTCATTTTCCATTGTCCAAGTTCATCATACAAGTCTCCAATTCATCTTCCTTGTCCCAGTTCATCATTACAAGTACAAGTCTCCCAATTCATCTTCCTTGTCCCAGTTCATCATACAAGTCTCCATACTTCATCTTCCTTGTCCCAGTTCATCTACAATACAAGTCTCCAAATGTCATCTTCCCAGTCCCAGTTCATCATTGTCCCAGTTCATCATACAAGTCTCCAAATTCATCTTCCTTGTCCCAGTTCGTATACAAGTCTTCCATTTCATTTTCAAGTCTTCAAATTCATCTTCCCATTTCATTTTCCTTGTTCAGTTCATCATACAAGTCTTCAAATTCATCTTCCTTGTCCCAGTTCATCATCATTACAAGTCTTCAAATTCATCTTCCCAGTCCCAGTTCATCATCATACAAGTCTTCAAATTCATCTTCTTGTCCCAGTTCATCATACAAGTCTTCAAATTCATCTTCAGTCCCAGTTCATCATCATACAAGTCTTCAAATTCATTTTTCTTGTCCTACATCATCATACCAGTCTCAGTTCATCATCATACAAGTTCAAATTCATCTTTCCAGTCCCAGTTCATCATCACAAATCTTCAAATTCATTTCCTTGTCCCAGTTCATCATACAATCTTCAAATTCATCTTCCTTGTCCCACATCATCATACAAGTCTCCCAATTCATCTTTCTTGACCCAGTTCATCATGTTGGTGCCCCAATCCTAGGATAGTGTCCCAGTCCTAGTAAGACCTCTCCAAGTTGAAAATGGAAAGACATTTCTAAGTTCTAAATGTCTCACAAGACGTAACAATAACGATCAAAGTCAAAGGGAGACAAAAAGAAAAGAACAACAACTTCATTCAATATTGAGTCAAAGAAAATTGTCTATTTCCTCCAGCCTTCAGCAATTAATGCACAGTCGAAAGAGTTTCATTTATAAATGGCATCATACTTAATAATAGCTATCTTACACTATGACTATGATAAACGAAAAAAACTTTCAATATATATGTATTACAATTACAACACTTATTGTAACCTTCAGAATTCAAATCAAATAGATTATATAATAGATAGTATTGCATTTTTTAGTGACTATCTTCGGGACCCCACAGACAATTGGAGACATGCAGTCTAATAAGAGGATTAAGTCTTGATAATTGCAAGGATTTTTACCATCACACGTTGTGGGCGTTTCCTCACGATTTGACAATATTACTTTGACATAGAACAGCCTAGCAGAAGCACCGATAAATCTACGATTGGCACTCAGAGTTCAGATACGGCCTGGTGAAACTTTTTCTCGAGATTGTTCGAGTAAATAACCCCCCCAGTCCAGAAAGGTGGGTCGACACCTAGCTCAATCGAGAAGACAACACGCTGTAAAAAAAGAGATCCCATGTGCAGATCACACTTTGATGCCTTATTGAAGACGGACTTAAAAAGGAGATCCCATCATGATGCTCATTGAAGATGGACTAAAAAAGGAGATCCCATCATGATGCCTCATTGAAGACGGACTAAAAGGAGATCCCATCATGATGCCTCATTGAAGACGGACTAAAAAGGAGATCCCATCATGATGCCTCATTGAAGACGGACTAAAAAGGAGATCCCATCATGATGCCTCATTGAGGACGGACTAAAAGGAGATCCATGTGCAGATCACAACATGTTAAAAAATCATGTGACTGTTTACAGGCCAGTCCGGACAAAAGTCATAAATCCTACCAAAAATCCTGAGATCACATTAGTGGCAGACATGGGTCAAATCAAATCTATTCAAACCTGCGATGTGGCAATACAAAACATACATACAACAATTTTTGTAAGTCTTTGCTGATGAGATCCGGACTGCAGTCAGAACTGCAAGTCTGTGGCGGCCTTCGGACTTACATAATCATGGGGGGGGGAATTTAATACTAGAACTCAAAGCAGAACAGTCATTATGATGAAAGACATTTTAATTATAATATTTATAAGTGAAGAAATGGTTGACAGTGGCAGAATTTTTAATTAAACGATCATTCTCAACCTCTTTTATACACGACTGTTAGTGTGCAAAAATCTCTGTAAGTGTAAGTAAAACAAGACATACCTATACTGTATGGGAGAATTTCTGTTACTATTATTAGTATTACCAATTAGTGTTAAATCCTAAAAAAGCAAGAGAACAATGTATTTAACATTAAATCCTCATCACACAAAATAATAAGCGATATAAGCAAAAAAAAAATAACATGACATTGACATCGAACAATAAGGACCCGTTTAATGGAGATTAATAAATATACAAAACTAAAACCAGGACATTTATGGGGGGATGGGGGGGAAATATTATCTTCAGTGTCAAAGCAAACACACAAAACAACCATGGAATATCATTATCATGAAAGAACCATAATGCATAGCTGCCAACCTCTTCGACTCAAAAAAAACCAGACTGATCTTGCAAAAAAAATTTTACCGCACGACGGCCCGTAATATTCCAGAAACGTTGATACTGGTAATTTAACTTTAATAATAAATGTATAAAATTCCACCCATCACTGGCCTTTCTGAAGGACGGCCTGTTTTGGGAACTAAGATTGGTGTATCCAGATTTTCTCCCCACTGTTTTCCAGTCTCTGCCGTTAACTTAAAAAAATATGGTTGATCCTCACATATATGTGTTTTTCAAGGCAAATACTGACTTACGGACTAACAGCCAAAGAAACGTAGTAAATATATTTTTTGACGTACTGGTTGGCAGCTATGGTAACGTAACACTCAGTAGTAGTAGCGAGTGGTAATTGTACAGTGAATGTCGGTTGAGTCTATGTTCAGGCTACCCTGGCTAAAAGGTCGATGTAAATGAAAAATGGGCTTGTGGTTTGTGCGAGTTACCTCTTCTCTTTATGCTCGTGATTTGTAGAGGATTCACATAGTAATTAGAAATGTCAATGCAATGGAGTACGAACACTATACTTGCAATGTATCATATTATTATACGTTACGGTGCAGCTTCAGCCTGTAAAGTGCTAACCATTGTCGACAGCCATGACCGAATGAGATGGCTGTCCACCTGAAAACCTACAGACAGTGCAGTCTTAACAGTCTTGTCAGTGATCAACCTCAGTAGTCGGTGAGTCATTATTATGCAGATTCATTACAATAACGTAGACATCTGGAGTCAGGGAGGGGGTCTCATTTTCAACCTTTCGCAGGATGTAAATCACCGATGGTACCCGGTAGGTAGATTTTTTGTGGAGATGACGAAGAAGAGCAATGGAGAAGAAAATCAACTAAAGCAACATTTCTTTTTCATTCTTTTTAAAACTGTCTGAAATAACATTGACACACGAGTTAATGTCAACCTAAGCTGCAATTTTGTATTTTTTGGGGTAGGGACAGAAAGAAAGCATCGACTTGAGCAAGCAACATCGACTTAAACGGCATCCACGTAGTAGTAATAGTAGTAGTAGCTACAAGAACACAAAGATCTTTACACATGGGTATTACTGGCGATATGCTCTTAATTTCTACTAGGTGACAAGAACACAAAGATCTTTACACATGGGTGTAACAACATTGATGTTATCATTGTTACACTCTTGATTTCTAGCTGACAAGAGGTTTAGCCGGGTTCAACAACTTTGTGAGTCTCTGCGACAATTTATTGGACTCTCGCCGTCTGGCAACATCTGTTGAGAAATAAAGGAAGAAAAAAAAATCCATTTATCTATATTATTATTATCATTATTATTATATACTTTATACTCTACTTTTTGTATATCTTAAAAGTAAACTACTGGGAAGAGTAAGATTGACCTTGTCAACGTCCCTACGCTAGACGTTGACCATTGTTTTCTTGGGCCCGGGTGGATGAAATTGGAACCTTGTCACCTAGCAGATAGTAGAGACTGGTCCCTAGTATCAGCACCTGTTTATTACAAATTATGAGGCGTGGCTTCATCAACTAAACTACATAAAACATCTGGTTCAATTGAAATGCCTTCATATCTTTGAAATCTCTTTAACAACTTTGAACTTAGGCGTTGCTTAAAATTCATGTTCTTAGCCGGTGTGGACTGTTGTCAACCCTCAGTTTCCCTGGGGCCAATTGGAAAGTGATACTGATGTGATACTGATGTCATCTCATGATGATAAGGACAATAACTCTTTTGTCAATCTTTGGACCACACTCACCACAAAAATCTCACCAGCAAAGGAAGTGATGGACACGACGACCACTTCAAATAAAGTCTGTAAACAAGTTAAATAATAATATTATATCTTTCCAGGTGTGTTGATGAGAACTGGTTTTAGTCACACAATAAAAGGCTCAAGATTGGAGAACCGGTGCAAATCATGCCTGACACTGACAGGTCTACGTTCACTTTCACTATCAATTCTTTCATCATCTGAGTTCAACACGCTTTTCTATCGGTGTCCAGACCTAGATCTGGCATAGAATCATCAGCGTAATCAATATATATATATATATATATATATATATAGATATATATATATACCCAGTGTTATCTTACTACTAGTGTAAGTCAGACAAAGACAACACTGGAAATATTCATCAAGACTTGGACAAAGACGATATCAAGATTTGTTTCAATGAAATTTACCCCATCCACAACATGTGGTGATCTCAGGGTGAATAAAAAGAAGTAAATATACTGTGGTGTAGGGCCTACCACCAGCATCTGCCCACCGCTCACACTCACATTATCATATTGCATTCATCAAGACTCTGACAAACACAGGTTTTGTTTCTTTAGAGTAACCCTGTCCACCGTGTCGGTGATCTCAGGGTTCTTAGCTGACTAATATTACTAACGACCGTCCAGGTACAACATAAAGTACTTTAAAAAATCAAAAGCTTCTCTAAATATTTGCAAATATAATAAAAAATATAGTTAATGTGTTAAAAATTGATACGTATCATTTAATACTCTAGATCTGTCGTGATGTACTCAGTTTCTTTCAGAAAACGCAAAACTAGTACAAACACAACAATGGGTGTATGTGTTTCTCACGACTAAGAAATGAGTCGGAAGGATAAAACCTTGACTCCATGAGCTTTGACCTCTATACTACATACCGTGTCAATCTTGTGTTTGCGAACCAAGCCGATCTTTGCCTATGTGAAAGTAGGAGAATGCTTCAATCCATCTGAAATGTAAATAGGCCGTGTAAAGTTAGGGCCTCAACATGAAAGCACACGGGTAGCTAACAAAAAAAGATTAAGCAATATATAAATATATAAATATAATATAGTATAATAATGATAATGACCATAGAAACTGGAAATGAACCCCATTGAGAATTTGAATAAGACAAAAATCATTCATTCATACTTACCTGGTTGGAGTTTTACGACTTCATATTCATACAAGATTTTTCCTTCTTCTTTTGAACGAGATCCATTTCTAAATATACAACTACGACTACACACACAAGTGAAGGAAATGACAATAAATAATATAAAAGCCCCATATAAGAAAAAAGACAAGGAATAGACAGAAAAAATCTTGGCCACCAAGGGATTGAACCTCGACCTCTGCATCAGCACCCATTGCCTCGCCATCACAAGAAAGCGTGCTATCAACCAAGCTTTTACTACGCTCCTTTGCCATCAAAAAAAACATGATACCAGCCGACCTAAATACGCTCTTTAAGGAGCACGCTTAACTCAGTTGGTAGCATGCTTTCTTTTCATGGTAAGGCGATGGGTACCGACGCAGAGGTCACCGTTCAATTCCCATGGTGGCCAAGATTTTTTCCGTCTATTCCTTGTATTTGTCTCATCTTCGTTCCTATATGGGGCTTTTTGATACTATTTATTGTTATTTCCTTCACTACGATTACAAGTAACTCTCTGACTTAGAAACATCGGATGCTAATCTTTAATGCTGCTGGATCATCCAACAAGAAGAAGATGACAAGGTTTGCAAACAGCAGCAGCAGCAGTAGCCCTTGCTAGCCAATCTCAATGAGCTTACAGAGTTGGCAGACTGGTAAGAATAAATCTAAATAAAAAAGTATCTACTTAAAATCATAAAGAATGAGTTTAATGTCCGCGACTCTCATATCGAGACAAGCAGTAGGAGGCTTTACATAATAAAAAAAACCCACCTTGACGTCTATATTTTAATTCAATTATCCCTTTCGCCATACTGGAATTCTGATTCCATTTATGTCAACAACAAAAAATTCCACTTTATTGTATCCATGTGTTATGATGATGTCTTTAACATTACGGGAGTGAGTGAGCCTATGGGGAGAGTATGACATTTATATATTATTAATATTGTTAATATTATGTTAATTAATTTTTCTGTTGCATTTATTTATTGTGAGCATTGTGTCAACTAAACACACAATGTGATTTCCTGTTTAAGGATGAACAAAGGGTACAGTAGTCGCTGGATAAAAGCACACTTCATAAAAGCACTTTGCACAAATAAACACACGCCTACATCTGCTGATCAAATCTTTATCACATAATAAAAGTATTCTCATAAACACACGGTATGCATAAAAGCATCGCTTTTTCCTGTGTCCAAAGGGCGTGCGTTTGTTTATCAAGCGACTACTGTACCTTATCTTATATCTTATAATAATAGAAATCTATAGTCTCACATTTCCAATGGCTGGGCATATCATTACTAAGAATAGCCTCGAAAGAAACAGAAAAATAAAATTTAACGTCCTGTAGCAAAGTAAAAAAAATAGGAATGCCTTACTCCCAATCCTCCTTGCTGATTTCCTGCTTGCTCTGAAAAAGACGCCAGATCTTGAGAACTTGGGTCTGCGGCAGGCCTTTCAGGCGCCAGTGGATACGGATGACCCCATTCTGCTCCTGGGTTGTTACGTTCAGCACCTCGGTGTAAGTGCTTGTGTAGCGGGCGTAAAACTTGAAGCGGAGCTTCAGTAGTTCCAACGCATAGGCGGTGACTCCCCTGGAAAGAACAACATCGAAAAAAACAACAAACCAAGCTGTGAGTCTGGAATTTACCTTCTTGGCAAAGAAATGAAAGGCCTGACATAAGGAACAGCTCCCATCCTTGATGATTCATGATGAGTCATTGCATTTGAGCTCTAAAAAAAACCTGTCCCTGGGCTCCCCCATTTGACATATTTACATTTACATACATAATAGCAATTTTACAGAGAAAACATAAACAAAAAAAACAGCTGTACTAAGATGATCAGGGCTATTGTCCACATTCCAACCTAATATAGGTGTAAACAGTTCGCTCCATCTAGTTTGAAAAGGATTCATTAAGTGAGATACCGGTTGACATATACTAGGACAATCTTCAAAACAGATTTTGGAAAGCATTATTTTTTCCAACAGTTGAGGGTCATTATATAACCTTGCCTTTGGAATTTAACTCTATTTATAATGCCTATATATATATATATTTTGCAAGTCTATTGAGAATGGGGTAAGCATCACACCTACTAAGGAAATAATATTGTGAAATTTTCCCCGGTGTACTCGCAAAAGGCATTTTGCCCATGGTAGGGTTCACTTCACAGTTCATGTTCACACATTTTCACGTCCAAAATAACAAATTTAATTTTCCTTCTGGGTTTCCTATTTTTTTGACGCTCCATGCCAAGTCTACCTCCATCAACAACACAAAACACGTTGTGGGTTGGTTCAACTTACATACAACCTACGGAGAGGAGGGGTTTCTAAAACAGTCTGAAATGGAGCAGGCAAATGATTTCTAGACAGGACAGGACACCAGTCTGTCACAAGATTTTGAGAATTTTTTTCAAGTTGGCAGGGCTCGAATATACTACCTTTTGTTTGTTGGGAGGCTGTCCCTGAACAGTTTAAGATTTTTTCTCCCCAGGAGCAGTTTTAGTACTACTAATAACTATATATATATATATATTTTGCTCCACATTTTCAGTCAGTCTCACATCAATAATGACAAAAACTTGACGAGGCCAAAATGAGCTTCCAGGTGAAGCCTGGAAATTCCTTTGCAAGAAATTGAAGGGTTATCAGCTACTAATAATAATAATAATAATAATAATAATAATAATAATAATAATAATAATAATAATAACAATAGAAATACTAACATTTCACCATCTCAGAATCCATCAGAATTGATAAGAAAATTTTTGCCCATGAATGCGAATTTGTGTTACTGTTGTTCATGTTGCATTTCGAATATAGTGATGTTTTTCGCCTCTCCACATCGTTTAAATATGATGATTCTATATATTCCATCGCAGATGGTTTGAGGGAAAAAGTTCCACATTTTCATTGTTGCAGTCTCATATCAATAATGACAAAAAGTGTGCTTTCACGCACAGCATTTTTCATGGAATGTGCGACTGCCCGTCTCTGTATATTTTCAATTTGGTCAATTTGGTATTGGTGGTGTGGATTGACTAGCCTGGCCTAACAAAATTCCTGAGATTTAATTTGCATGGGGCATTGGGGTTATCATCTTTTGCTACTACTAATAATAATAATAACAATAATGGAAATAATCAATTTTTATCTTTGAAGGATTTTCTGCACTGGCTTTGTTTGTTATTTCTCGAAACAACAATTAAAACAGTTTAAGATTTGTAAGCATTTTTCATCATTTAAGAATCATTAAAAAACATACTGGGGCAGTATAAATAAACAACCTAGTTTCAGTTTCATTATCGGATATAACTTTCCATAATTGCAGTTTTTGCTTGGGAGAAAGGACCTGTTTTTGTCATCTATTGATTTAGCTTATCGCTAGGAATATTATTTAATTTTGAATCCATATTGAAACTATAAAGTGTTGTTAACCTCAAGAAATTGAAGTTAGGGATACTGCTGTAGTTGGGTGCTTTTTTATAAACAGCTGTGAGCCAATCTTTTTAATTTTTGATTGTTGGAAATTGTGCAAAGATAGCGGTCTGGACAAGCGCAGTCAAAATGCTCTGGTGTGTGTGTTTTGGGGGCTGTTTTTTTCTTGGGTTTGCAACTCAGGTCCCGGGGCCGTGACGTCAATTTCAAGAAAAACTCTGTGCACACTCCTGTTGAGCATTAATGCATTGAATAAGCATTGCATGAGCTGAGTGGAATGATTCTTCCAGAACTCAGAAATTGACTCCATAGTTGAGGCATAAAACAGCGTGTTGTAGAGCTCTGAAGATGCGTGTTTTGCAGGTTGAAAGATAAATTTATGCATTTTCATCTTTTTACAAACAAATTTACATTTCATCTCTGATTCATGTAGTTGTTCCATCGTCAACTGCCTATCTATCATTTTACCTTTGAACCGTGTTGCTCCCAAAAGGTTATTCTCAAAAACCACATCCTTGTGTAAAAGACTGTAATCGTATCGTCCTGTAAACATTGTGGGTATCTGTAAAAAAAATTTGAAAAAAAATTGTTTACTGTAGATAACGATGATGACAAAGGTTAAACTAGTTAAAGATGATTTCTCCATAGTTGAGGACACTGTTGTAGAAATGGACTCACAAATGAAAGCCTTTAAGTAAAGTCAAAACTCAATCCGAATCTTATTTATTATAAATCTTAAGTTTAAATGATGATAACAGTTTACAACAAATTGAAAAAAACAGAGCTTTACAACAAATTTAAATAGCTCATATCATAATCTTCATCATTGCCTTTTCACCCTATACCAGGGTATAACCCACGAACAACAGACTTCGACTTATTCCTATCTTGGGAAACTCTTTCATAAGTCCCTCCACAAAAGAATCCCTCTCTTCTCTTCAAGTCATTCTCCACAAGCTTTCTCCAGGTTAACGTGGCCTTCCCTAACCGGATCCTCTGCCCTTGTGGATTCCATTGAAGTACTTCTCTGAGGCTTTCTGAGGGTGTGTCCTAGCTATCTCCATCTCTGCTGTCCTGTTTCTTCTGCTATTGGTCTAGCTCATATAAATCCATCCTAATATTTTACTAGATCTAGCTAACTTGACCCAGGGAATTCAATAACCTCCTTCCCCCTGGAACCTCCCAACCTAGACTGATCCGGCCGAGTCGTCTAGAAAAGACTCAAACCTGTATCCATGCAGGAGATAAAATGATGGAGAGCACTAAATATAGTTCAATTCGAGGAATTTCGCCAGTTGATTGCATCATAAGAAGAGACAACTACCATTTCCAAAAAATTATTATCCATAATATAAATATTTTGTGGTTGCAACAGCGGGATTAGGTTCAGACCTAATAAAGAAATGTGCGTTCATTACAATAGATTTAAATTCGCAGCCTGCATAATTTTTAACACAAACTAAGATGATACATATTTATATACATGTGATAATGAAATAAAAACAAGAAAAAGGAGACTCATCTTTAAATACATATATATATGTAGGCACAGAGTGTACATAGATACATGATACATATATTTGTACATTATATATACTCATATCTGGCAAATATATTTGAACATGTATCAAATCAACTTAGCTTTGTAAATATATAGGATATAAATTTTAATACATACAATGTTAATAACTGTGTTGTCCATTTTGCCCCCCCCCCCCCCCCCCCCCCCCCCCCCCTCTCCCCGTTTCTGTAAAAGTCAATCCTTGTTTCTCACTGTTACAACATTAATTCCATACATGTATTTTCCTCCCTTCAAGATTTATCAGAGGGAACGGTAGTACCAATATACAAGAAAGGATCAATTATGCAATGCTCAAACCATAGAGGGATATCACTACTTAACGTATCCAGGAAAAGTGTATGCCAGGATTCTGGAAATGAGACTAAGGAAAAGAGTAGAGGATAACATTGAAGAACACCAGAGTGGATTTAGACCAGGAAGAAGTGTACAAGATCACATATTTACAATTAGAGAAATAATAGAAAAATTCCTTGAGAGAAACATTGACTTGCACCTGTGTTTTACTGACTTAGAAAAGGCATTTCACACTGTGACGAGGGACAAACTATGGCATTCCTTAAAAGAACACAATGTAGAATAAAATTTAATAGAAGCCATTAAAAGTTTTTACAATAAACAAACATGTGCAGTGAGAGTAGCTGGAAATGTGTCTGAAGAATTTAATGTAGATATAGGACTAAAACAGGGTTGTATCCTAAGTCCTCTTTTAATTATCACATTTGAATTCAGTCGAAAAGGCATCCTCAAAAAGGAAGAAAATGAATGTAGGTATGTTGAAGCTCAACGCAGTAAATGTATCAATGCTTTCATTTGCTGATGATTTTAGTTCTGTCTCGAAAATCAGAATGGGACCTCCAGTTTAATATTAACATGATGAATAATGAACTGAATAAAAAAGGAATGAGAGTAAATGCAAAGAAAACCAAAACAATGCTAGTGACTAGGAAGTTAAAACACAAAATCTTAAATTGGGCAGGGAGAATTTAGAACAAGTTCAAAGCTACAATTCCCCAGGAGTAATGATTAACTCAGAGGGAAAACTAAGAGAAAAAATCAGCCAGAGAATCCCAAAGGCAAGTGCAATATATAACCATCTAGGAAAGGTAATCAAGAATTGTCGACAAAAACCAAAATGGCAGTATACAACACAGTTTAATGTTCTACTCTCCTCTATGGCAGTGAAACCTGGACCTTAGACAGTATGGAATACAGTAGAGTACAGCCAGCCGAATGGAAATATCTAAGAAGGGTAGAAGGGAAAACTAAAAGAGATAAAATCAGAAACACAACAAATAAGAGATCAAACCAAAGCAGATGGCATAAAAACTAAGATAGAAATGAATCAACCGAGATGGTTTGGGCATGTTAACAGAATGAATGACAATAGAATAGCTAAATTAGTATACAGTGCTAAAACTCAAGGTAAAAGACCAAAAGGCAGACCTCGGAGAAAGTGGGAAGAAAATGTAAAAGAGGCATTAAAGCAAAGAAATTTAACCTTCCCGGATAAGGGAGTTAACCCGACAGAAAATCAAAACCTAGGGTACAGTGGGCTAATCACCTGCTTGTCCAAAACCAGCCGATTCAGAGAACCATCATTTTATAACCGGACAGAACTTCAGAACACAGACTTTGATTTTTGGAACATGGAATGTCAGGGTAATAATATAAATGCAATAGAGTTTGAATTCGTTGAAGAATTAGAAAAATTCAGATATTTTGGCTAAGAAACTGGGCAAGGAATAGAAAATGTGGGACTAAATCATACTTTAACTCATAGACTACCATTGTCGCACGGGTGCCATCACGATATACTTAGCCATAGTACACTTGTCGCGCATGTGCGATCATAGCATTGCCAGATCATAACTATAGAAAGATCACGTATACACGATTACGGTAAGGAGCATCTTATAGGCTTATTATTCTACTTCCGTGTCATATCAGAACGATTACTGCTGTCGGTGCAAGCCTTTGACTAAACCCGTTTTCTTTGCCAACGTACAAAACAACTACTGTCACTAGTATTACAAGTCAGAAACAGCATAGACCACACTGTTGTTGATCAGTTTACTGGCTCATCATTTTCCAATCATTGTTTTCATCTATTTATTGATGGAAATAGTGTATTGTGTGAATGGAGTCTCCATCCCAAAAAGATTTTTAGCTCCTCAATTTTATCCTTTTACTCATCCCAACTCAAACTAACGACACACAGCCGATTTTTATTGGTGCCAATATAAAGTTTGATCTCTTATGAACACTGTGTTTAAAAAATGAAGAAAAAAATCATAACAAATAAAAAAGTTACTAATTTTTTTAAACCACCCTATTTTTTGGTACCCACGCCATAATCTTGTGTCAGACCTTTGATAGTCTAAGAGTTAATCTTCCATGAGTAGATATATAAAGAATAGAGCTAGGGAAGGAGTAGGACTCCTAATGCATAAAAGGCATGACAAACTATTGGACAGTTGGAAATTTATTAGCTCAAGGTTATTAGAGGTGAACATTAAACCAAAAGGAAGAGAAGTTAAATTGTTCATAGCTTAGGACCACATGGAGACGCCACCAAAGAAGAAAAAGATATCTGTGAAAACAATTTACAACTAGATCTCAAACCCAAACAGGAACTTATGGTTTTAGAACATTTAAACACAAGAGTAGGCAACAATGCAGATACATCAGATGGAGTCATAGGTAAAAAAGGAGAGACAACAACTTCTCCAATTGGAGAGAGACTAGTAGACTATTGCCTTCTAAAGAATAACATGAACATAGCCAACACCATTTTTTACACATAAAGATATTCACAAATGTACAAGAGTAAATGAAGACAGAAATGAAAATTCAATCATAGACTACATTACATAATAGTTAGCAGTTTACTTTTCACAGTACAATGGATGCAAGTGCGGGAGTTAACAGAGGAGCAGAAATATTTAGTGACCATCACCTAGTGATTGCAAAAAATAAGATTACAGACTGAGGAAAACAAACAGAAACGGAAAAGAAGAAAGCTACTAAACTCAAAATAGAAGAACCAAATAAACCAATTGTAAAACAGATATTTGTACTAATTGTACCACCCCCAATCTAGGATTAAAAAGATGTGTAACAGTGTAGGGCAGATTGATCTGAATAATAGCACAATAGAAGAAAAGTGGCAACTGTATTATAAGGAAACACTTCTCAGTTGCACGGAAGAAATATATCCACAATCCCTTACACTGAATCCTCTACCCCCACTGGTAGGGGATCGAGGGTAAGGGATTGCGAAGAGATTTCTTCCGCCTCATCTTTGAGACATCTACGTCAATGCCGACGAGCACAAATTTGACCCACTTTATTTTACGCCGCTAAAGCGTAAAACTACTTGAAAATCTATGCATATATATTATATACAAAACAAAATAAGTTTCTCTGAGAATGAGACAAATTGTCACATTATAGCTTGATGAATGGAGGCAAGGAACGGAAAATCTCACTTACTGTCTTTTCCAGTTTCTCTCGTACACTCTGAAGTTGTTCTGGGGACAGTCCATCTTTTGGTGTCTCTTTAGTGCTGTTGTTGTTACTACTACTACTACTACTACAGTTGCTTGTTTGTGGGTTAGGCGTTGAAAACAAGAATGTGTGAAAACTGTCCAAGTCCGTAGTACCGTGAGCGTGTAATATTTTCCGTTCGCTTGAGTTGTTTGAAAAACTGTGATGATTTGAGTGGGTGTATGAAAAGTTGTGATAGTTTGTGTGAGTTTGGGCTGAATGTTCAGGATCAGGACCTTTGACATGAGACGAGGGCCAAATGACATTAACGGTAGACCTCTCCCACGTCAAATTTGCCGTGGGACTGTTCTCACAGCGCTCCTCGGAAGCGAGAAGAATATCATCACAGGTGAAGGTGACGGGCTTTGCCCTGGTCAGTAAAAGCTCTATGTCATCGAAGGAGTGCTGACTGTCATCTTTGACACGAGGCAACGAGACAATGCCGGCATTGCGCTGTTTGAGGACGAGTCAACCAGCTGGAGAGCCCCCGGTAGACTGACGCTCCTGGTCAGAGGAAAAAGGCTCTGGTCTTGAAGAGTAGCGGTGCTTGTGTCAAACTGACAAGGACATTCAGGCTTACTCTGGGAACTTTGTTCTGCTGATGATGACTGTAGATGGAGTAAAAAGAAAAAGAAAAAAAATTATTTATATAGTGCCGATATCTACATTTTAAATGATTCTTAAATTTTCAGAGGTAGGGATTTTTTTCTTCTGGATGGTGTTCAGCATGAACCGGGCAGTGGACAGGTAGGCACCTGTATGGGGAGTAGATGATCCCGCCCTCCACAAGTCTCCTGCTGCCTTGCAGGCAGGTCTTGGCTGGCCAAAGACTAAGGGAGTTAACCCTTACAGAAAACAACCTACTGCTACTTTGCAGGCCGGTCTTGACTGACCAAAGGCTATGGGAGGTAACCCTGACAGAAAATAACAACCTGCTACCTTGCATGCTGGTCTTGAATGACTAAAGGCTATGGGAGTTAACCCTGACATAAAATAACAAGGCCTGGTAGGGGGCCTCAAAGTGGCAGCCCCGCCTTCTACGTAGGGTACAGTGGGCTAATCCCCTGCTTATCCAAAAACAAACAGATTCAGCGAAAAAATAAATATAATATAACCGGCTTGATCTTTCGAAGACGAACTTGGAAACGAATACAGACTGTGATTATTGAAACATGGAACGTTAGGGCAATAAGTGGAAAAGAGTTAGAATTAGTTGAAGAAAATGGAAAAATTCAAAGTAGATATTTTGGCCATTACAGAAACAAGGAAAAAAGGACAAGGAATAGAAAATGTAGGACCGAATCATATTTTAATCATCTCAGGAATAGATGTAAAAGATAGAGCTAGAGCAGGAGTAGGCCTCCTACTGCATAAAAGACATGAAAAGCTACTAGAAAGTTGGAAATTTATAAGCACACAGCTGTAAGAGATAAATATTAAACCAAAAGGACGAGAAATTAAATTATTAATAGCTTATGGACCAAACGAAGACGCAACTAAAGAAGAAAAAGATATCCTCGAAATAATTTACAAAAAACTGCAGAGAATCTTCAACCCAAACAGGAACTAATGCTTTTAGGAGATTTAAATGCTAGAGTAGGCAGCAATGTAGAATCGTCGGGAGGAGTAATAGGTAAAGAAGGAGAGAGACTAATAGACTTTTGCCTAAAGAATAACATGAAAATAGTCAACACCTTTTTTCCTCAAAAGATATCCACAAATACATGTATACCAGAGTAAATGAAGACAGGTGTGAAAAGTCAATGACTAGATCTACATACTAGTTGGCAGCTCCCTTTTTTACAGTACATTGGATGCAATAGTAAACAGAGGAGCTGACATATTAAGTGATCATCACTTAGTGAAATGATTAAAAACCAAGGGAGAGAGGCAGACAAACTACTACACGCAATATATACCAACAAGCATGGAAGTCCAAACAGGTGCCAGACGACTGGAATAAGGGCACGGTGGTACCAATACATAAGAAAGGATCAACTATGGAACGCTTAAACTATAGAGGGATATCACTACTTAACGTACCAGGAAAAGTATATGCCAGGATACTGAAAATGAGACTAAGGAAAAGAGTAGAGGATCAGATTGAAGAGCACCAGAGTGGATTTAGACCAGGAAGAAATGTACAAGACCACATATTTACAATTAGAGAAATAATGGAAAAAATTCCTTGAGAGAAACATTGACCTGCACCTGTGTTTTATTGACTTAGAAAAGGCATTTCACACTGTGAGAGACGTACTATGATTGGCATTCCTTAAAAGAACACAATGTAGAGCAAAATTTAATAGAAGCCATTAAAAGTTTTTACAATAAACCAACATACATATGTGCAGTGGAAACCTGCAGAATTTGATGTAGATATAGGAGTAAGACAGGGTTGTATCCTAAGTCCTCTTTTGTTTATCACATTTATGGATTCAGTCGCAAAGGCATCCTCAAAAATGAAGAAAATGAATGTAGGTATGTGGAAGCTCAAACCAGTAAATGTATCAATGCTTTCATTTGCCGATGATTTTAGTTCTGTTTGGAAAATCAGAAAGGGACCTTCAGTTTAATATCAAAATTATGAACAATGAACTAAATAAAAAAGGAATGAGAGTAAATGCAAAGAAAACCAAAACAGAGCTAGTAACTAGGGAAGTTAAAACACAAAATCTTAAATTGGGCAGGGAGAATTTAGAACAAGTTCAAAGCTACAATTACCTAGGAGTAATGATTAACTCAGAGGGAAAACTAAGAGAAGAAATCAGCCAGAGAATCAAAAAGAAAAGTGCAATATATAACCATCTAGGAAAGGCATTATTAGGTAGTAAGCAAGAATTGTCAACAAAAACTAAAATGGCAGTATATAGTATACAATACAGTTTATTGTCCTACTCTCCTCTATGGCAGTGAAACCTGGACTTTAGACAGTAGAGAATACAGTAGAGTACAGGCAGCTGAAATGAAATATCTAAGAAGAGTAGTAGGAAAAACTAAAAGAAACAAAATCAGAAACACAACAATAAGAGATCAAACCAAAGCAGATAGCATAAAAACTAAGATAGAAACAAATCAACTGAGATGGTTTGGGCATGTAAACAGAATGAATGACGATAGAATAGCTAAATCAGTATAATACAGTGCTAAAACCTAAGGTAAAAGACCAAAAGGCAGTCCTCGGAGAAAGTGGGAAGAAGATAGGCATTGAAGCATAGAACTTTTTTGGAAGGAAACAGAAAATGCCAGGACAGGGCATCCCGGAGAAAGATCATCTGGGAATCTGAACCAATACACCGCAAGGTAGAGCGGGAACTGATAAAGAAAGAAAGAAAGAAGTTCAGCATGAAGGAGTTCATATGGACAGAAATAAACCCATGAATGCGGAACAAGATATTTGTTACTTTATCTTCCAGGTTACTTTCGAGACTTTTAATAGATAGGAATTGTTTGTTTGTCCTTGGTGAGCTTTGTAAAGGATCTTGACTTTTTGTCTTCCTCTTCTTTCTCTCAAGGGTGACCAGTCTGCCTTCATCATCATTTCACCAACGCTTTCACTTCTTCTGTATTTGTTATTTAAACAAATCTGCATGATGTTCTTCTCTGTATTTGTTTCAGCTTGTCCGCTTGTTTCTTAGATTGTGGGTCCCAAAAACTACCACTGAACTCCAATATTGGCCATACAAAGACTTTATAACATTTTTCTCTATGTGTTTTGGACAAGACTTTAGGCTGCAGGTTTCTTCTCAAGAAGCCCAGTTTGGTGATGGTCTTTTTGCATTCGATGTGATTGTGATGCTGCCACAACATTTTATCGTCTCAAGTCAAGTCAAGATACTCTGCTTTTGATGTTGTGTTCTCTAGGTTCTCCTTGTGAATGTAAAAGTCGTTATTTACTACTTTTTGCTTGTTCGTAATTCGAATTATGAGTCGACACTTTTTCGGGTGTAATTTCGATGATCTTCCATTCTTGTTCCCAGGCCTGTAGACTGCTCAGATCTTCTTGCAGTGTTTGTGTATCTTTCGTGGCTTTGATATCTCTGTATAAAAGAGTTCTTTCGATATAATGAGGAAGCGTTTTTCCGCCTAATCACTTATAAATATATAGGTCACAATCTTTGCACGACAATTGTACAGTTTCGATCCCGATTTTTTTAGCTATTATATAGAGTTTTCAAGGATTTTGTGGCTCTTCTTGAAACAATTAACCTTCAGTTTTGTAGTAAAACAGGATCAAATTTTTCAACTCGTAAATTTGCCCACTAAAAAGCAGTATTCTTCCCAAAAATAGTACCAGTATCGCTGGTCAAGTCTGTTTGGATTTTACCCAACTGCCGAAATATGTGCTATCTTTAACCCATTTCTAACTAAGTTGCCTACCCAGCCCCTCCTGTCCGGGCTGCCTCCACCCTTATCAAAATTAGGAGTCCTTCACAAAAAAGGGGCATTATTATTTTACTAATGTTAGTACAGTCAAAGCCAGTAATTGGAATGCTGTTTATTTGGAACAACCACTTTTCAAAAACGATTTCTCTCAGACAAAATTTTTTTCCTATATAAAAATTGCACTGTTTATTGAAACATTTTTATCGTTTATTTGGAACGGGATAAAATGATCATAGACTCAAATCGAAATAAAAATTCTAATGTGAAGGTCATTTAACTATTTAAAGTTATTCAATTCATGGATGCCACCTAATTGTGTGGAACAATTTCCATGGAGTGGCACTGTTCCAATTAAGCGGCTTCAAGGGAAAGTGATGGTGATAAATCTGTCCTTTTTTTGTAAATCTATGGTCTAGCGACATAAAATGTAGGTCTAACTTGTATTTCGTACTTGAGGTCATGAAAAGAAAGAAACCTATTTATAAGTGTCAATAAATCATCCTATGGCATTGGATCTAAAAATAGTCAATCTTGTAATAAGTATGACCCATTATAATAAAACTGTGCATTTTGATTGGTTGATGCCAAGGAATGTCCTAAATTTCCCATAACATCAACTTGGCCACCGTAACATCAGCTTAGCTCCATTTAATAGCAAAACAACAACCCACTATTTTTATAAAACAAAATACTCTTGAGAATGCATTCTTTCCGTCAGGTAAGCTAATTTGCATAAAACTGCCCAGATGCTGTGTATTGAATAAATCATTGTTTTTTAAAAAAAAAAACGTAACCTGGAAAATTACGGTTATGTACAGAGCATTGAAATCAAAACAATGGAAAGACCCTCCAAGCCCCCCAAAGAAAATAAAACAAAAACCTTGTTTAGTTTGTAAGTTTACCGTGCATGGCTGCTGTCCCCTGTGCAAGAAATAATGTTTGTGAAATGTCTACTTTTGTAATCGTAATTAGACTCAAAGACACGATACCAATAGTGACAGACCTCTTTCTTTCGGCCGACCAGATCCGACTAAATAGATCTAGGTCTTCTAAATTAAGTGTGTAGAGTCCAAGTACGAATACAAAAATCAGAGATCTACTAAAAACTAAATTATGGGTTTACCGGGAAACCATCCTCTTTGCTGGTAAACTATACGTTCTTGCATAATATTCAGACTTGTCTTGACCCGTCATTCCTTCCCGATAAATGTTGGGCATCGCACTGAGAGGTTTGTAGCAGGTAAACGGGAAATCCCAGGCGCAGCGCTGAACATAGTGCTGTAACAAATCTGCATTTACCAGTGATACCCTTACCAGGATTAATAGGGGCTTTTTATTACTAGATCGAAATACTTTTTGAAAAAGGCAGAGTCCATCATTATCATTTAACTATCATTTTATAACAGTATCATAGATGAGTATCAGTAACACTGAAACTTGCCATTTCTAGAATCTATGTCTCATAGAAATTTGATAGCAAGTGATACAGCAAGTGTAGTCCTTAATTGTTATTGTGAATTGAGATTAACAATTCCTACATCACGACATTAATAAAACGGTGGTTCACGGTCATTTCATGGACATGGAGGTGACGGTGACATGACACTCATTCATGCACAACACTGTAACACACTTACATTTTGGCTTGATCTCCTTCATTCACGCGTGTAGAAAATCCTAGTGATTTCGTGGAAGGGATGAGCGAAGAGATTGTCGAAACTTTCTAAATCGGAACGCCATCATTGAATGAAAGTCAAAAGAAAAAAGTTTTTAAATATTCAACGACGGTGTACTTCAGACATGCTGAACGCTAGACCTCAGGCAAATGTCCACAGGCCCAGGAAACGAAAACAAATTATATCGCTACCTTTCGTCGTCTTCTACACTGAAAAGCTCCAAATGAAGCGCAAACAAATTAACGTTCAGGTAACATGGAATGAACAAATTGTGACAGATTGCGTTGGAAATTAGAGAAAACAATAATATGTCACGTCTGTAACGTATGAATTTCCAATAAACGTAATGAATACCAAGACACTATTTGTGTAGAATCAATATGTCGTTTGTTGTTGTTTTCTTGGGGGGGGGGGGGGGGGGGTTATTTGCAGTTGTGGGGCTAAATCTTCTTTACTTTTCTCATTTTGGTTTTCCAATTAATTTACTTAGAATACACGCACATTATTTAAACTATTATAAATTGAACTAAATTATCTTACATCGATTTTACAATAAATGCAATAACTATTTTGCTTTTCTCGCAAGTTAAATCTAATTTTACAATACACTCGATGAATATTTAACGGAAAAGGCATTTTTAATTGTTTACATACAAAATCCGGACACACTTTTTAAATTATATCATTTTTCTATTTTGTGTAACCGGCATGTTGCAGTTTTCTCGGTACGGTTAAGGCAAAACTTGTGCGACAAGCACAGGTTATCCGCCCTCAAGTGTAATCATTACGGAAAGTTAAAAAATAGAGATGTATCAATTAATTGATATACATATGGATAGGGAGGAAAATAAAAATATAGATCGATTGTCATTTCTATAGATAGATCGATACATATATACTGTAGATAGAACAGAATATATAGTCAGATAAATAGATACATAAACAGGAGAGAGAGAGAGAGAGAGAGAGAGAGAGAGAGAGACAGAGAGAGAGAGAGAGAGAGAGAGAGACAGACAGACAGAAGTGAGAGAGAGAGAGAGAGAGAGAGAGAGAGAGAGAGAGAGAGAGAGAGAGAGAGAGAGAGAGAGAGAGGAATGATGCAGTGTGTTGGTTAAACCGTGCCATTGAAAGATGATGATAATAATAATCATAAAAATTATAATAGTAATAGTAATGATGATGTTGATATAATAAAAAAACATTATGTCAGTGCCAGGTTAGTGTTATTAGTAATAGTATTAGTAGTAAAGTTATAGTGCGTGTTGGTAAAACTTTGATTATTACCAATTTTGATTCTCCTACTCCTTTCAACTGCTCATTCGGGGTTTTTCTCTCCTTTTTTAGGTGCATTGTTAACTTAAAGTTGTTGTTTTTTTCTACCATCATTAGCATCATTATCGTCAGCGCTCTTTTGATATATTATTCCTTCCAATGATTACGTTTACATGTATTAGAAACATGTTATTTTGTCTATGTTTTATACATATTTTAACTGGACAATGCTAGATGTGCATAATAAGCTGTCTGTGTGTGTAGAACAATATATGTATAATTAAAGTGTGCTGTATTTCATATTGTATATTAAAGGCATTGTAATACCAAAATGATATGCCACTTTTTGGACAATAAAGTTGTATCTCATCTCATCTTATCTTATATTCTTAGACAATGTTCCACACTTCAATTATGATTCCAGTTCATTATGGCCGATAATCATACCTTTATACTGTATATCTAAATCACTTTTACTTACCATGAAACAGGAGGTCTGGATTTTCAAATGAAAAACAGGCACAAAATAAAACAAATGATCTTACATTATAATTGTTGGATCATACAAGAGGCGCGAGGTGTTCGCAATTGTGAATCGAGTGTGTAGACCCTAGGTCTAGCGAC
>JAXRKP010000524.1:203216-268216 GCA_037039925.1 Doris montereyensis
TAAGCATCACCGTAAGGGTAGGATTAAAAACTCAAGACTCGGTTCCGACGTCTGTGACCAGTCTATGTAGTGTGGTGGTGAAATCCTCATGATTATTGTAGCCTTGCCACATTGCCCCAAAACGATTTACCTTATTGTATTGGCCTAGTAATGCCACCAGTTTGTGGCTAATTGACAAGATTTACACATTTGCTGATTGAAGAAGTAACGCATAGATCTATTTAATATAGATTAGATCTAGAATCTAGCATGTTTTTAATGTGATGTATTGTGACTGGTATTTCACTATTTAGTTACTAGATTAGATCTAGTGACTAGAATCTAGATCTAGTGAGATACACGATGGACTATTTTTATATCTTCTAGCGCCATAGGATGATTTATTCAAGCAAATATATTTAGATCTAGATTCATTTATTTACATGATCTACTTCTGGTCCTCAGGTGATGTTAGACCAGTCTAGATCCGTGTCTAAATAGTTGATTAGACAGATAATACAGGAGATGTTATAATAATTTTATAATATATATGACTAAGATCTTACTACTGATCTAGATCTAGAAGATATCAAGGCTACCAGGAAAGCTACGAGCTTAACCCTTCTAAGGCTGACCTCATTATCGATCGATAATCTTGTTCCGCTGTGTGTAAGGCTTTCACACTTGAACGGATAGTTTTCCAAGCTAAAATTCAGGCTGTCTGGCTTGACCATGACATACCTGGGATTATTGTGACTGTTTTTGATCTTCGTTGAGTTAGATCTATGTGACATAGCGGGCAATATTCATATTGTTATTGTCATCGTGTTTAGATTGCATTGTTTACCAACAAAAACATCTATTACAGTTACAACTATTTTATTGAACATGAAAACAGAAAGGAATAATACTATAGTTGGCCCATAACGAATGAAGAGGAGTGTGAAAGGTATTAGATAGAAAACGGGTCAGGACTGAGAAATCTTCAGTTTGCCCAACCTTCATAGGCAGGTTTCACAAAATGATCCATCCCCATTTCCCTCTTTTTTGTCAAAATGTACATGTTATATTTCTTACAAGTGTTATATACCATGTTAAAGCTTAGAACCTGAGGATTCCAGATATATAACTTTAAGAGATAGCAAAGGACTGTGAGGCAAATAACTTAGCTTTTAAAAGTCATGTTTTTCAGTCAAGGGGGCATAGCTGTGAAAATTCTAGGTCCAAACGCCAGTGACGTAATGTTACCACCAACTGCACGCATCCGTCGACCGAGGTTTCCCTGGCATTTATTTTTGACGTACAACTTGGGCATCTGGCTTGGATAGTTCCCTGACTTTTCCCTAGTTCTCAATATATGTGAAGTCTGTGTTTTGTGCCTTACCGTTGATCAGATGACTCGCACGTTCCGGATTGTGTGGATGGATGAAAACCAATGCTTTTTGTCCCGTTTTTGTAAAATTCTGTGATTTACGCCTTTTTACTATCCTTATTGCGTGTTATGGGTTTATTGTGTGTACCATTCTGCTGAAACCGGTGCGGTAAACTTCACGACTTATATAACGAGTGAGGATGCGATACGTATAGGCCGATATTTGCCAATAGAGAGAGGGAGGGAGGAGAGAAAAGAGAGAAAGAAAGAGATGCAGCAGCAACAAAATCCTCACCGAAAAGAAAGCGCCTTTGACGACAATTGTTCTTCTCCCCCCCCCCGCGACCCCCCCCCCCCCCCCCCCCCTTATCACTTTCACCCTTTAGAAGAATAGATTGTTTCTGTTTGGCGTGGCGTTGGTTCATCAGCGTAATTGGTCAAAATAGAATCATTCCAAAACCCGTCCTTGAGTGCACTCCAGTGCAGTTGTATGGGACCCGCCCCGACACTTTGTCTTGCTGGGATGCCGGGAGTGAAATCCGGGTGGCAAATATACGGAATCCGCCGGATAAGGGTTAAGATGTTCATAAATCAGGCGATCAAGCAGTGCCTGTCTGAAATGAAAGGAAAATACTGGAAATGGGTGGGGAGAAGGAGGAACAAAATCCGGAAATGACAATCAATGCAAAATTTACAAGTTACGAATTCTTTTTCCCTCATATAAGCTCAGCAGTTTGATTTTGTCATCGTCCCGGGACTAAACAAGATCTCGAATGCAATGGCAGATTGATACGTTGGTTGCCCGTGTACTGGTGCAACGAGGCCAGTTTTATTTACAATGGAGGAGAGAAACGACGTAGTCAGCGTAGATGAAGAGAGACATGCTCATTCAAACGGAAATCAGGGGCAGATCAAATGTTAGGCAAAGCACTTTGTATGTGTTTATAATAATATCGTTATGCCCTAAATCTAGGTGTCATATGTGATGGAGTGTAAGATTAAGAGTCAACGCTTTAGGGAAGGAAGATTGAGAGCTAGCTTAAGGATCTAGATCTCGTACGAAATATAATTATATCTAGATCTAGCTTTCTATGATGAAAATGTAATGTAGCGCGCACATGTGTGCGTGTGTGTTAGAGCAAGAGAAATCTAGCTCCAGGTCTACTTTCTATGTTAGACAAAGCACCATCGTCTTATTGTGTGTAGTCATATGGATTAAAAGGTGTCGTATGTGATGGAGTGTCAGACTTAGAGTCGGAAATAGCTTTAGAGAAAAGAAACTTTGAAAGAATGGAGAGCTAGAGATGTAGATCTAGATGTATGTGTAATACATTATATGATGTAATTATACCTAGATTTAGCTTTTTTACGATTAAGAATGCAATGTTAGGCTAGCACCTGTGAGAGAGAAAAAGTAGATAAAGCTCTTTTCTATGATGATGGGCAAAGGACCATCGTTAGTTTTGTGTGTTTGTGTGGATATCGATGTCATGTCAGGCGTGAGTGTGAAAACGGAAAAACTTGAGGGACTGGGTGTTTGAAAGAATGGTGGGTGATCTAGATCTAAATATGTAGTTACAGCCAGGTCTAGCTTTCTACAATAAGCAATGCAATATAATATCATTGGGGATTGTGGGTTGTTGCTGAGGTTTTGTTTTGGTTTTATAAGTAGGCGCTCGGCCGTGCATGTGTGTATGAAGAGAGAAAGAATGAATTATGATTTGCTTTTAAGTTACTTTTTGTTTTTGCAAACTATGTAAAGAATGCTTTCATTTCTAATTTATTTAGAAATATGCAGCACCTTCCCCAATCCCTGATTTATTCAAAGCCTTGCTCTTGTGCCTTCTCCACCAGAGCAGGTATCCTAGTTTTTCTATTTTAGTTCAGGCTGGCAGTCTTTGGTACACACATTTACATACATAATACACACATATATCTATGTAAGGTGTGTATGTTATTCATCTGCAAATCAAGAGCGCATGGGTGTCTTAGCGGCTCGTTGCAAAAAAAGTTCTGGGAAATTTCTTCAGGTGTGAGTGGCATCTTTGCGTGTTTAACTGGAGAACTTAACGGTCAAACTACGTCATGAACCATTTAAGGAAAGCACAAATTTCCATTCCAAGCCTAGGTGTCTGGCTCCATGTCAATGATGGCGGCCCTAACCTAAATTTAGGGGAGTCTTTTGTGGTTAAACCTACACGCCCCCATTCCATCTCTGATCTGGGTAGATGAATCGACACCTGAGTCCCATCGGATATGGACGATAAAAAGCAGTGTACTAATCAGAACACTCTTTACATGTTAAAGATCCCTTAGCTGTGTACAGTGCAGTCGGGAGAAAATTTGTAAAATATTTCCGAAACCCTGAGATCACCTTTGTTGTGGTTGTGGGTAAAATGGAAATTTAACGGTTCGCATTCTTACCTATATATATAATTATTATAATATATGTCACTTGCACTCATAGAATTTTATATTTATTTTGCCTCTTTTCTCCAATCAGAATCTGTATAGCTAAAGGAGGTAAAGGCAAGGCACCTACAAAGTTCTCAACATGCCTAAGAAGAAGAATAGGGATCTCAGGAAAGAGGAGGAGGAGGAAAATGACACGAAGCTGTCTGAAGACATGAGCAAATTGGCAATGGGTGTGAAGATGATAAAAAGTCCAAAAAGAAGGTGAGACCGATCATGTCTTTAATTACAACTTTAGTTGAGTCAGTGTTGCCATCTTCTTCATGTTCATTTTATGCAAGCCGGTTGTGAATTCAGGGGGGGGGGTGTAAAGTTCCCCGTCATGGTTGTGTTATAAATTTGATGCTCTTTAGAGCAGGAATTGTATCCCACCTTCTTTAGGCCATGAAGTGTAATTGGTAATAATACAACACATGCTGGCCAACAACAACAGTAGTTACTACTGATGAGATGATCATGGTCCTACCTATTGTAATGTGTGTAGTGATAGCAGTAGTGGTGAAACACTGATGCCTAAGATTTCATTGGGATACAATCCTGGTCGTGCTGCTTTCGCTACAATTCCAGTCACGCATTGCATCATTCTATCAATTTGGTGAATTAAAGTTACTGCCCTACACATTATCAATGATCATGGTGATTCGAAACTCACTGTGTTTTTGTTTTGTCTTTTTCTCCAGGACAAAAAGAAGAAAAGTAAGATGAGCAAATTGAGGGAGGAAATGGAGGAGGAGAGAAAGAGAAGAAGGAGGAAAGAGAAGAGAAGGACGGGAGGCTGCAGAGGCCAGGGCTGCTGTTGGGGAGATTGAAGTGGAAGGCGAAAACGGATTTGACAAGGAGGAGGAAGAAGAAGAAGAAGGCAACAGAGACGCATACAGATCCGATGAGGAGCAAGGCGGAGCAACAAAAGTTGGTGTGTTGGATTTGTTTTTTTTTAACAACTTGTTTGGAACATTTTTTTTGGATTTATCTATTTATTGTTTCAGATAAAATTTTATTATGTTATAGGTTGAATGTTGTAAACATAAATGAAATACTATCAGGGGGAGGGGGGTGTTTGGTTTTCATAGAAAAGTTTTCAATATCAGATAGTGTCAAGGGGAGTACTTGGTTGTGTTGGAGTAGTTTTCAATATCTGATAGTATCAAGGGAGTACTTGATTGTCTTGGAGTAGTTTTCAATAGCAGATAGTATCAAGGGGGAGTACTTGGTTGTCTTGGAGTAGTTTTCAATAGCAGATAGTATCAAGTGTTGTACTTGATTGTCTTGGAGTAGTTTTCAATAGCAGATAGTATCAAGGGAGTACTTGATTGTCTTGGAGTAGTTTTCAATATCAGGTAGTATCAAGGGAGTACTTGGTTGTCTTGGAGTAGTTTTCAATATCAGGTAGTATCAAGGGGAGTACTTGGTTGTCTTGGAGTAGTTTTCAATAGCAGATAATGTCAAAGGGAGTACTTGGTTGTACTGGAGTATTTTTCAATAGGGGGCGGGGGCACCTCTTTTGCTACAGTCATTGCTGTAACATACTTTAAAGATTGATTGGTGTTTAATTGATCAATCAAACCTTCACAAATGAGAAGTGGCAGACCAACATGATGCTGGAGAGACCACAACAGGGACTGAACGGGTATGGCTGTGGTGGACGTGGGCAGAAGTTCTCAAAATCGAGATGACATCTGTCAAATGGTTTAGAATGCAACAACCCAAAAAGGCCAAGCGAGAGGACGATGGGGATTCCCCCTCCCATGGTTGAATATTTTTGTTGCTACCTTATTGTTTAAAGGTTTTGTAGGTGATCGACCCATTGTTGGCAGTGATGCGAGATTAATTTCTTGAGCGTTAATGTTTTCTCTATCTTTGATCCTCAGAAGAGGAAAACAAACCTAAACTGAGCAAAAAAGAACTGAAAAAAAGCTCAGAAAAAGGTAAAAAAAACACAAAACAATTATTTCCTTGCGCTTGTTATCTTTTCCATCTTTACATATTAGAGCCTTAAAAATGAAAAGATTCTGACTGCCCATAAATCCTGTAAATCAGTTTGCATAACTTTCTGACTTGAAAAGTACATAATATGACTAATTAATTTGAGTGTTTTGTTGGGGGGGGGGGGGCTCTTAGTCAACGGCAGAGACTTTGAGAGATTGGGATGAAAGTCTGAAAACACCATTCTGAGTTTGCAAACCCTACAAAGCTTCGCCTTTCACCAAAAGAGATCGCAGCGTTTTGTTCTCTACATTACAAAGGGGTTAATTGGAGTTAGATTAATTATATCAATATTGTCTAGAATGTTACAGGGTTTCCTGCAAGAAAGGATTAGTTGGCATGGTCACAGTTTATTTTTTTTAGATTTGAAAACAGGTTGGCGGTTATGAATTGGGTTCTTCGCAGCTGATTTGACGGATTCTTTTATTAGAAAAATAAATATATTGATGCGTTAAAAAACTTCCCTACCCTCCAAAGTGGGTTGGTGTGATGACAGCATTGGATTTGTTTCTAACCACAAAGCAAGACACACCATATCTATCATCATCATCAGCATGCATGCCCTGTAAACTACAAACCTTGTGGGGCATAGGCCTTTATGCTTACAGCTAAATTTTCATAAATGATTTTCACAATCTCTCCTCTAATTTTTAGTCATACTGAAAGCTTGAAATTGTATCCCACCCCCCCCTTCCTTCCCTTTAAGACCTTTAAGGGTAACAATTACAAATTATTTTACCTTCATTGTGTGACTAAACCCTGTACGATGCTCACTGTAAAGCATAGATAAATCATTCAGTTTTTGTTGAAAAACTTGCTTTAGATCAAGTCTGGCAATTATGAAATATTGTTCTGTGTAATATTTCCCGTTGAAATTAGATTTTTTAATGGAAAGAAAGTAAACATTTTCAAAGATCTGCGTCGTCTCATGAGTATATGTTGTTTTTTGTGTTTTTAAATGTCTTTTTAGGTTTCAATATTTTCTTTTCCGTAGATGGAATATTCAAAAGCCCTAGAGAATATGGAGGAGAATGGACAATTCTCCTTGTCTCAAGCAGAGAATTCAAAGAAAGACAAACTTCTAGAGAACCAGTTGGACATCAAGGTGAGTCCTTCTACCACACAATTTGATTTGATTCACCTACAGTGCAATCCCCGATAACGACATCTCCGAATAACGACAATCTCCCGATAGCGACATGGATCCTTGGTCCCGTTTTTTTGTTGCTATATATCATTAGTAAAAAAAACCTCCGAATAGCGACGTGAAACCTCCCAATAACGACATAAGTCTAGCCGTAAACACTACATTTGACATGAAAATTTGATCAATATTGACAAAATTGAGACGTATTCTTAGCAATGAGAACATTTCTTTTTCGGCCAATGACAACGTGTGAGATTATTTCTCCATCTCTGAGGGTACCAAGACCGTGACAACCAGCTAGTAAACCCATTTGCTGGCTCTACCAACCCCACCCCAACACACTGGCCCTTTTCAGGGCCCCACCACATCTTCCCAATTGACTAGCCTCACTCGTAACGCCCCCTTTCGCCGCCATTTTGAAAAATTCTGAATAAGGACATCCCCGATAACGACATGATTGTTCGGTCCCGAGCGATGTCGTTATCGGGGGATTGCACTGTACATCTAAAACTAGGGGACTCCGTAGTCCAGAGGCAGGGTGTTGGCCTCTCAACAAAAGGTAGTGGGTTTGAGCCCTGCCAACAGCTAATTTTTCTTTGGAGCAAAATCTACCCCCTTGGTCCATGTAGGTGGATCGACACCTAGTCCCATCAGAGACAGACGATAAAAAAAGGAGGTCCTGTGCGCAGATCACAAGCTGTGCACGTTAAAGACCCCTTGGCTGTTTACAGGGCAGTCCGGGCAAAATTAAAACACTTACCAAAACTCCAGAGATCACCTTAATTGTGGACGTGGGAAAATCAAATCAACATCCACAACTGTTTTGTTAGGATTTTAAATTTTACCGGACTGCCAAGTGAACAGCAGAGGTGTCTTTGCGTGCACAGAGTGTTGTGATCTGCACAAGGGACCTCCTTTTATAGTCTTCTGCAATGGGATTAGGGGATGGGTTTTACTATATATAAAAAAACTCAACAAAAATTTTCACCTGTACAACCCCACTTTATAGCGTGGAAAGTTGTGTCTGCTTCAATCTCTGGCATGGGAGAGAAGGGCTGTGTATGGGAGGCCTGATGTCTGACATCACTGCTTAGGCTAAGAGCACTGTCTCTATGACTAATGTCCTACTGGCCAAAACGATTTGACGGGTTTGTAATAAAATTGTACAGCTTTAAAAAATTTTTTTGTTGAGGTTTTACACTTGTCGGCGCGGCCCCGAATGTGGTCGGCAAATACTTTTTTTTCTCTCTGCATCTAGATCCAGGCAATTGCTTCACTGTACACGGAATTCATTATATGGATGACACAAATACTCTGTGTGACGATTATCAGTATCGATAATGGTTTTGTTTCGTTGTTTTATTATTTTCTTTTGAGGATCTTACTTGCAATGAATTAAATTTGTTTCAAATAAACTGCGATTGACTGACATTGTGTGCGCTGTCCACATTATATTTTGTTAGAATTGTTGAAGTGTACATTGTTTCCTTTTCTGGCAAACAATCACACATTTTCTGCTCATGGGGTTGGCAGCTCTGGGGCCCGCTAGCTAGGCGTGTGAGAAGCATGTGGCATGCTTGCAGTAGTGCTAGAGGGACTGTGCTAAGCCGTCTGTCCTAAATATCAATACGTTTTTAACACATTGACCATTTTCAAAATAATTTCTATTTACATTTATAAAAGTTGTTAATTGTTTTAAAAAAAGTATTTAATATCCCAACCAGATAATTTTGAGGAATATTAATCAGTAGTTATAAACCCTGAGATCGCCGCCATGGTGGACATGGTTTACGTGAAAGATAAAAGGAAACAAACAAACTCATTTGCACTTGGGTCAATTGGGGAAATGCGTGTTTTGACCCTTTGAACCCTGACAAATCGACCTCTCAATGCCCCACTACTGGCTCTCGCTGAGAGAGAAAGTAGAAAATAGTAAACAGACATTAGAAGAGAGGCATAAATTAAGTCAGCAAGCTCGCTTTCAGTCAGATTTGCATTTCTGTCTTTATTTAAATCTACTTGTTTTTCTTCAAAGCCAAAAATTTAATTCATTGTGCCAGTCACTCCAACAAGTTGAGTTTTTCTCTCGCACACAAGTAACGTTTACTGAATTCACTCACGATTGATGGTTGCCTTTACTCTCTTGTATGGATTTGTGTTTAGTGGGCCGCAATACTGGCCACAGCCTTATCGCCAGTTTCCGTAAGGCTGAGTTACGAGTCATGACATCATCACCATAAATAAACCCCATGACTACGCTTGAAGATATGCGCCATATACCTGGTCTGCAGTGAACTATTTGTGTTTGTTACTCTCTGAATTTCCGGGAGTGGGATTTAAACGTTTAGTCATGATAAGCTTGTCAAATTAGCAGTAAAAGAAACAGTGGAAGGTAAGCCATGGGGGGGGAGACATCTTAGCTTCAACATAAGCGCAGCAACAGATCAAAGAAATTTTCTAAACGGACAATTGATTTTATGCATAGTCATGGCGTCTGTTTTATGGTAACGGCATGGGCGGTACACTGGCCGTGCGGTATATTGACACATAAGGCTGTGGCGGTACATTGACCTTATGGGTTTCACAGGGTTAAGTGAGCGTCTTTCCTAAACAAGACATTGTTGTAGTTTGCACATTAGTCTAAATACCCAATGCCGTAATGTCCCGTTTCTCCTTAATGTCAGCTTTCTCCGCTTCCCAAGCATTTAGGCGGTAAATGCTCTATTGCTAGGATTTGAAAACAGGAAGCCTGGCAGTCTGACCACTAGGCCACTCACACCACACCTTTCTTTGTGTTAACAGGTTGAAAAATTCAGCATTGCAGCTCGAGGTAAAGATCTTTTTGTGAATGCAAGCCTGAACATTACGCACAGCAGACGCTACGGATTGGTCGGTCCTAATGGGTAAGTGTTGCATGAGAGGCACGCCTGTCGTAATTTGAAAATGGAATTGTGTTGCCCAGAGTTTTAATATTAAGTCACTTTGGATGCAAAATTGTTCCATGTATATTCACAACAGGTCAACAAACAGAGTATACTTGGTATCAGGGCTCCTCACTTGGCCTTCCTCTTTTTCTATGGCCCTTTGGGTTCCACGTATATATACAGCAGGTCAACAGAGTATACTTGGCATCAGGGCATCTCACTTGGCCTTCCTCTTTTTCTGTGTCCTTTTGGGTTCCACGTATATATACAGCAGGTCAACAAACAGAGTATACTTGGCATCAGGGCATCTCGCTTGGCCTTCCTCTTTTTCTGTGGCCCTTTGGGTTCCACGTATATATACAGCAGGTCAACAGAGTATACTTGGTATCAGGCTCCTCACTTGGCCTTCCTCTTTTCTGTGGTTCTGGGTTCCAATATTACAGTCAGGTCAACAGAGTATACTTGGATGGTTCCATGTATAACAGCAGGTCAACAGAGTATCCTTGGCATCAGGGCTCTCACTTGGCCTTCCTCTTTCCTCTGGCCCTTTGGGTTCCACGTATATATACAGCAGGTCAACAGAGTATACTTAGTTCAGGCTCCTCTTTGGGTTCCTGTGCAGGTCCTTTCTACAGCAGGTCAACATAGAGTATACTTGGCATCAGGGCATCTCACTTGGCCTTCCTCTTTTCTGTGTCCTTTTGGGTTCCATGTATATTCACAGCAGGTCAACATATACTTGGCATCAGGGCTCCTCACTATGATCGCATTGCTGAGTTCACTGGTATCAGGGCTGAATGATTTAATATTGTACTTTTTAAAGACCCTTAGGTATCTGTGGGTAACTAGAGCTATAAATAATCTGCTGATATGTTTTAACATTCAAAATAGTAAAGAAGTCATTTTTGCTCTAGGGTTAATACAGTCTCATCTTCTGTCATTTCAATGATAATAAATATAATATAAGTAAAAATAATAAATCTTTATTGCCCAAAAGAAGGATTTCTTCATTTGATTTACATTGTTCATGTGACCAAAATGCATTTAGTTTCCAGTTCAACCCATACACCAGAATGTAGACTGAGAACCGATAAGGAAAGTTTAGCGCTGTCTAAAATGAAGAACTTTAACATTAAATCTGCTCTGCGACTCTTTGTTCTTCAGCCATGGCAAAACGACCCTTCTTAGCACATACAAAGTCGAGCTCTCAACATTCCGGCCAACATCGATGTCCTCCTCTGCGAACAGGAAGTTATTGCAGATGAAACAAAGGCCATCGACTCTGTGCTAAAAGCAGACAAAAAGCGTCTGGCACTGCTGGAGGAGGAGCAAACTCTGATGGCAAAAGTTCAGGATGGAGGACGAGAAATCACCGACAGGCTCAGAGATGTGAGTTGCTCCCATTTAAACCTCCCAAAAAAAGAAATGAAAAAGAATTTAGTCTCACTCATGTAGACACATCATTTCTTTTGATTCTGATCATGATCAGTTGTCAGTACATTGGGTTGTAAATTTTAGAAGAAATTTCAACTAATTTGAAACGATGGGTGATGAATTGTTAAAGAATGTCTTTTTGTACAAAGTTCATTCTGGTGGTAACAACGGAAATCACACTGGTCTCTTATATTGAATTGACACGTAGATTTTCTTTCAGTGATTTAATGCTGGTGGTTTTGAAGAAAAAAATGTATCTTTTGATGTAAAAAGTTTGCAAAGGAAACTATACATTAATGAAAAGAAAAGAAATCAAAATGAAAGATTTTTTTCTTGGATGAGAAGATGGAGAAATTTTATGTTTTCATTGCACTATCATTGTGTCACATGTATTGTTTTTGTTTGAACAGGTAAGTTAATGAAAACGTGTTTTGGGTAGTTTAGAAGGCTCAGGTTGAAATTGTATGGACATTTTGTATGATCTTGTCCAAAGTTTATTACTATTAGATGGTAACAGTATCCTAAAAGTTTTCCTTTTTGTGACTTTTTTTTTGCAGCTTTCAGCGTACTTTAGCTGTTTTTTTGCATATTTCTTTTGTTTCTATTTTTATACTGTGCAACAAAAGAAATGCATACCATCTCTGAAAAAACTAAAGGTACAAAAAGGACAACATCACGGAAATGAAATCTTCGTGCCCAAATTTACTGACTGCAGCAGAATAAGAGTAATAAAATACCTGCTCACAATAAGATAATAAAACACTCTTATGGAATATGGGCGATAAGTCGTCTAAAGGATTTTAAGTTACCTAGAAACAATGGTCATTTCGGGCATCTAAACCCACACACCGGAAGGTAGAGTGGGAACTAATAAAGAAAAGAAAGAAACAGTGCGTGCGTTTCTTTTGTTGAACAGTATACGTGTTTTGGGGTTGTTTTCAAAGAAAACAAAAGTATGCGCATGAACAAGTATCTCTGACTTTTCATTGTAGGTCTATGATGAATTGAGAGCTATCGGGCCGATTCAGCCGATCCGAAGGCAAGGAGGATTCTGGCCGGTCTTGGATTTACCAAGGAGATGATGAGCAGAGCGACCAAAGACTTGTCTGGCGGTTGGCGAATGAGGTGTCTCTGCGGAGTGAGGGGACGAGGGAAGTTTGTGTGAGGGGACGGCATTTTCACATCTCTTCATGTTTGGGTTTGATGAATGCTTTGTGATTTTCACATCTCATTCTCTGTGTGGGTTTAATGACTGCTTTGCATTTCATATCTCTTCATCTCTTTGGGTTTGATGAATGCTTTGTATTTTCACATCTCATGTCTGTGAGAGTTTAATGAATGCTTGAATTTTCATATCTCATTGTCTCTGTAGGTTTTTGATGAATGCTTTGTATTTTCACATCTCATGTCTGTGAGGTTTGGTGAATGCTTTGTATTTTCATATCTCATTGTCTGTGTGGGTTTTGGTGAATGCTTTGCATTTTCACATCTCATTGTCTGTGGGTTTGATGAATGCTTTGCATTTTTCACATCTCAGTGTCTGTGTGGGTTTGATGAATGCTTTGTATTTTCACATCTCAGTGTCTGTGTGGGTTTGATGAATGCTTTGTATTTTCACATCTCATTGTCTGTGTGGGTTTGACAAATGGTTTGTATTTTCACATCTCATCGTCTGTGTGGGTTGGTGAATGCTTTATATTGTCACATGTCATTGTCTGTGTGGGTTTGACAAATGGTTTGTATTTTCACATCTCATTGTCTGTGTGTTTTTGGTGAATGCTTTGTATTTTCATCTCATTGTCTGTGGGTTTGATGAATGCTTTGTATTTTCACATCTCATTGTCTGTGTGTGGGTTTGATGAATGCTTTGTGTTTTCACATCTCATTTTCTGTGTGGTTTTGATGAATGCTTTGTATTTCACATCTCATTGTCTGTGTGGGTTTGATGAATGCTTTGTATTTTCACATCTCATTTTCTGTGGGTTTGATGAATGCTTTGTATGTCCACATCTCATTGTCTGTGTGTATTTGATGAATGCTTGCATTTTCACATCTCATTGTCTGTGTGGGTTTGACGAACGCTTTGTATTTTCATCTTGCTGTCTGTGTGGGTTTGACCGAATGCTTTGTATTTTCACATCTCATTATCTGTGTGGGTTTGATGAATGCTTTGTATTTTCACATCTTACTGTCTGTGTGGGTTTGACGAATGCTTTGTATTTTCACATCATTATCTGTGTGGGTTTGCATTTTCACATCTCATTGTCTGTGTGGGTTTGTGAATGCTTTGCATTTTCATCTCATTGTCTGTGTGGGTTGCCACTTGTAAGTCTAGGATTGATCAATGCAATAAAAATGATGTGTTCTGTTCACTGTTTTTTCTTTCTCTTTATTTTCTCTGGCCATTGTTCTAGAGCACTTTTTTCATTGAGCCAACGTTGCTGATGCTTGATGAACCTACCACCAACCACCTTGACCTTAATGCTGTAATTTGGTTGGACAAGTAAGTGCTTTAGTATTGGTTTGAATTTGGCTTTCATTTCTTGTGAATGTGTTATAAAGTAGTAAAGGTCTTTCGATGCCATTACGGCCCATTTGAACTGGAACGTATCCCAGTTTCTGTTGTATGAAGCGGAACAGGTGATAATAGTCACCTCCTGGACAGGACAGGAGGGTGCTGATACCCATTTTGCATCTGGGTTGAGAGGGGAAAACGAGAGCTGTCTTTCCAAAGGAACACCATGTCACATCTCACACGTGCTCTCTCTCTCTCTCTATCTCTCTCTCTCTCTATATATATATCTATATATCTCTCTTTCTCTCTTTCTCTCTCTCTCTCCCTCCCTCTCTCTCTCTCTCTCTCTGTCTCTCTCTCTCTCTCTCTCTCTCTCTCTCTCTCTCTCTCTCTCTCTCTCTCTCTCTCTCTCTCTCTCCTCCCTCCTCTCCCTCTCTCTCCTTTTATCTGTCTATGTTGTCTTTCTGTCTGTCTGTCTTCCCTATTCCTCTTCCCTTTCACCTATTTATCCGTCTTACTACTAACCATTCCATTCAGTTGTTCCAATGGCTTTGTTCCACAGCTACCTCCAGCAGTGGAAGAAGACGCTCCTTGTTGTCTCCTCACGACCAGAGTTTCTTGGATAATGTGTGTACCGACATCATTCACTTGGACCAACAGAAGTTGTTCTACTACAGGGGCAATTACGGTGAGTGGCAGCATTTTTGTGGACAATAGAGAAGTAATGTGCCCCATACTCAGTGTTGATTGTGGGGTTACCATCTGCCTTTCATTACTGTCTAGGATTGATTGGAGTAAATTTGCACGAAAAGCAAATGAGTTAAAGAAAAAGAGAGAAAGAAAGAAAATTGGAACTATATACATACATTTTATCAGCATATATGTGTGTCATTCACTGAAATAAAACAAGAAGCAAATGAAGAATGCATTCACAAAATAGTCCATTTGTAACAACTGTGCTTTGGTTTGCACACCTGTATTGCAGATAGGAAGGAGGATGAATTGTTAGATTAGAATACTTCAAAACGATAAGGATAAGTTGTATTTCCACTAGTAAAAGAAAAGACAATGCGGGCACCAGAGTTTGGTCTTTACATCTACTACAGAAATATGGCGATACGCATCATGGCAGGTTGCTTTTTAGTACTAAATCATGAAATCAGTTGAATTTCCACATTTTATCAGCATATATGTGTGTGCATGTGTGTCATTCTAAATGGAACTGTTTCCCCTTTGCAGGCACATTCAAGAAGATGCTCGTGCAGAAACGTGAGAGCAATTGAAAAAGTATGACAAGCAGGAAAAGACTGAAAGATTTAGAAAGCATCCGGCAAATCCACCAAACAGCGGTGAGGAAAATCTCCTTTAGTCTTGAAAACTTCTTGTTGAAGGCATTTAAAAGTCTTCATCTGTCTTTCTTTTCATCATCAGCTCCCATTCTACCTTTTGGTGTATGGAGTTTTAGATACCCAAAATGATCATTCTCCAGGCTGTCCTGTCCTGACATTTTCTGTTTCCTTCCGTAAGTTAAATTTCATTAATGCCTCTTTTATATCTTCTTTCCACTTTCTCTAAGGTCTGCCTTTTGGTCTTTTACCTTGAGATTTATCACTGTATACTGATTTAGCTATTCTATCGTCATTCATTCTGTTAACATGCCCAAACTATCTCCAGTTGATTCATATCTATCTTAGGTTTATGCTATCTACTTTGGTTTGATCTCTTATTGTTGTGTTTCTGATTTTGTCTCTTTTAGTTTTCCTACTACTCTTCTTAGATATTTGATTTCGGCTGCCTATACTCTACTGTATTCCTGAAGTCTTCAAACGAAGTATAAAAATGTAATGTAGACTTTTGTGTGAGTTGATCTAGTTTTGATACTGGTCACCAGGTACATCTTTGAATGTGACATTTTTAAATGAAGTCGTCAGATGTTGGTGTTCAAAATAGAATGGCTGTAAAATAGCAGCGAGAAACAAATTAAAATAGAATGGCTGTAGCAAACTTATCAAGCGAGAAACAAGACTTTGTTGCAATGTAATTTTGATTTTTGATTGGTCCTTGATTCCGTAAGTTTTTAGCATCTGAGGATGATTAAAAAAGACTTATTAACTGAGTATTGACTTGCCAGACTTTTGTAGTGTGGATTTGAATGTCATGTAAATCAAATCTTGATTTTTAATTGGTGTTTGATTCATAGGGATTGTGGTTTTGATAGGAATGCGTGGTTTTGATAGGGATTGTGGTTTTGATAGGGATTGTGGTTTTGATTGGGATTGTGGTTTTGATAGGGATTGTAGTTTTGATAGGGATTGTAGTTTTGATTGGGATTGTAGTTTTGATTGGGATTGTGGTTTTGATTGGGATTTTAGGGGAGTTTTGATTGGGATTGTAGTTTTGATTGGGATTGTGGTTTTGATTGGGATTCTCGACTTACCTTCATTCTCTCTGTCTCTTTTCTTAATAAAGATTTCATAATGTAGATTGATAGGCATTTAGTTTTCTTTTCTCTTGCCGTAGGAAACGAGACAGCGGGAAGCTCTCACCCGCAAACAGGAGAAGAATAACAAGAAGCAGAGCATGTTTGAGGAGGAGGAGACCAAGACGGAACTTCTGGTCAAACGACGAATATGTGGTCAAGTTTTTCCTTTCCCAGTCCGTCCCCACTCAACCCTCCCATCCTGGGTGTCCACAGTGAGTTTTGTCTGTGTTTGGATATAGTTTTTTTTAGAAACAACTGTTTATTTCTTTGTCTTGTGATAGTATTGCAGCTTACATACAAACTCATTACTAGGGACATGTAGTGGGAAATTCTAAATGGAAAAGTTTGAAAGTTGAATGTTAAAATGCTAACAAGGCATTTATGTCTATATATGTTTACAACTGGAGGTCTCTAACTTTGACCACTATAACTCAGGAACCACAGCACCGACAACCTCCATATATTTCTCATGCAGATTTCTAATAGTATGTTCTACGTTCTTAGTAAACAAAACTCTTGGATCAAAGCAGTAGTTTAATTGATAGTGTTACCGAATCTCCATTTCCGGTGATTGCAATTGAAAAGCCGTTGTAACTTCAGTATCAGAGTATCAATTTAATCTAATAATCATACTTGATATCACCCGTAACCGATACACTGGTTTGTGAGTTATCCACAGTCAGGATCAAGAGACCCAGCTTTATACTAAAGAGAAATTTTTAACCATAATCCGACATGACTTACGGGCATGTTTGTCTGTACATACAATTCTGAGTTGGTCGTTCTTTGTGCGTCAAGGGGTTCTGTTGCCAGGCCCCAAGACTAACCATATTTTGCACGTAAGGATCTAAGTGACCCTACGATTATTTTCACTTGAGGAATTCTTCTCCCAGAAGTGATGTTTGTTCAAGGAAAATGTCATTGTTTTGAATAGATTGCTAAGAACCTAGAGCAAGCCATTTGAAATCTGCATGAGAAATGTGGAGGTTGTGGGTACAGTGGTTCCTTTGAATAGATTTTTCATTCACCTAAGCCACCATTTTCAATGTTTGTTTTTCTAAATAATTAAAAAGATGGAATAGTTTCCACGTCAACCCACGTAACATCAATAGACCTACCAGCTCGATCTAAAATTCAAACCTGCAATCACCTGGGAAAAACGTGCTTATAGTACTTTATAATCATCACGTCCAATACAACAAATGTTCTCTTTATAATTATCCCCTCCAATACGACAAATGTTCTCTCTTTATAATTATCACTTCCAATACGACAAATGTTCTCTTTATAATTATCACCTCCAATATGACAAATATTCTCTTTTATAATTATCACCTCCAATTCGACAAATGTTCTCTCTTTATAATTATCACCTCCAATACGACAAATGTTCTCTTTATAATTATCACATCCAATACAACAAATGTTCTCTCTTTATAATTATCAACTCCAATACAACAAATGTTCTCTCTTTATAATTATCACCTCCAATACAACAAATCTTATAATTATCCTCCAATACAACAAATGTTCTCTTTATAATTATCACCTCCAATACAACAAATGTTCTCTTTATAATTATCACCTCCAATACAACAAATGTTCTCTTTATAACTATCACCTCCAATACAACAAATGTTCTCTTTATAATTATCACCTCCAATACAACAAATATTCTCTTTATAATTATCACCTCCAATACAACAAATGTTCTCTCTTTATAATTATCACCTCCAATACGACCAATGTTCTCTCTTTATAATTATCACCTCAATACAACAAATGTTCTCTTTATAATTATCACCACCAATGCGACCAATGTTCTCTCTTTATAATTATCACCTCCAATACAACAAATGTTCTCTCTTTATAATTATCACCTCCAATACAACAAATGTTCTCTCTTTATAATTATCACCTCCAATACAACAAATGTTCTCTTTATAATTATCACCTCCAATACAACAAATGTTCTCTCTTTATAATTATCACCTCCAATACAACAAATGTTCTCTCTTTATAATTATCACCTCCAATACAACAAATGTTCTCTCTTTATAATTATCACCTCCAATACAACAAATGTTCTCTCTTTATAATTATCACTTCCAATACAACAAATGTTCTCTCTTTATAATTATCACCTCCAATACAACAAATGTTCTCTCTTTATAATTATCACCTCCAATACAACAAATGTTCTCTCTTTATAATTATCACCTCCAATACGACAAATGTTCTCTTTTGTTGCCTATTTAAGACCAGCTGCAAGTGTATGTTTCAGTAGTTTTCTTATTGAAAAAAGAGTTGATCCAGGGCATGTGATCCAGCAGTTGATTTTGATAGTAAATGAAAAGAGATAGGCCATCTAGGTGAAATTCCAAAAGGTATGTGTGTTGTCCATGGGGATATAATCAATTACGTGAGATATGATTGCTTGCTACTTTGCTGTGCATGAATATAATGTCTTTGTTTTCCCCTTCAGGTGTGACGTTTGGGTATGAAGGTCAAAATGTCTTGTTCAAGGAGTTGGATTTTGGTATCGACATGTCGTCCAAGAGGTAAGTGACATTAAAACAGGAGGTTGGTCTACACTTTTGACAATGGTTGAGGGGATTGAAATAGAATTTAAAAAATCAATGGGTGGTTGTCGTTTGCATTTGTGGGCGATTGATGTTTGCATTTGTGGCGATTGATGTTTGTATTTGTGGGCGATTGATGTTTGTATTTGTGGGCGATTGATGTTTGCATTTGTGGGCGATTGATGTTTGCATTTGTGGCGATTGATGTTTGTATTTGTGGGCGATTGATGTTTGCATTTGTGGGCGATTAATGTTTTGCATTTGTGGGCGATTGATGTTTGTATTTGTGGGCGTTGATGTTTGCATTTGTGGGACGATTGATGTTTGCATTTGTGGACGATTGATGTTTGCATTTGTGGGCGATTGATGTTTGCATTTGTGGGCGATTGATGTTTGTATTTGTGTGAAGTTGGCAGCTGCAAGGGTAGGTCCTACATCTTTCCATTCACTCTTTAACATGTCTTTTCTTTTCTTCTCCATCTTGCCGTTTCCTCTTTATTCACCCTGAGATCACCATGTATGATGGACAGGGTAAATTGCAATCAGTCAATCATGTTTATATAAAATTAATTTGTTACCAAATACTAATAACAATGTCTTGTTTGTCCCCCCTCCAGTTGCCATCGTTGGTCCTAATGGTGTCGGAAAAAGTACCTTCTCAAGCTGCTCACAGCTGAACTGGAACCGGTAAGATAATACGTTTTCTTCACTGATTGGTGATTTAGTGCGAACGGAAAAAAACACAAAGGTCCTTGATCGTTGCTGCCAGTGAATAGCATAGATGCCAACCAGTAGGCCTGGGCGTTACTCGAGCCATTACTCAATATCAGCGGATACAAGGTTTTATATGAGGTGCTTTAATTCTAATCTGACTGACAAGTCTCCGAGACCAAAGGTGATGAATACTAACTCCTGTTTTGATACCAACCTAGACTGTAGTGTTAACTACTTTGCTATGAGACCAGACTGAGAGTGAGAGGCAGCAACGCCTAAGCTAGCAGAGAAAAAGCATCCACAGACACGACAATGATGAGGAGGGAGGGTGGTGAAATCGTCTTCGCTGTTGACATCTGTCTCATCCCCCAGCCCTTTGCAGGCCTACTTTTCAGACCGACCCCATCCCCATTACAGCCATTGCAGCACCCCCCCCCCCCATTCTTTTTTTGAGTATGTGTTCAAAAACTAACTACCCCACCCTCTCCTTCTACCAAGATGACAGCAGTTTATTACAATACATGTACAATGTTACAATCTCTCACTGTGTCTGTCTTCCTCTTATTGCGACGCTTCAGTCAGCAAGGGGCATGGAGTCCTGGCTCCCACCCCCTCCCCCTCCCCTTGAGCGTCCTCCTGACTTGAGCTCTTTGGCTCAAGTGTGAATAATCACGAGACCAGAGATGACAGTGTAGTATCAATGAGTAATAGAAACGACTCTTGCCCAGGCCTACCAGCCAGTACTGTTAACATGATATGCGCATGCGCAAGGCGATCTCGTGGCTATCGTCTGCAGAGTACGTGAATAATGCGAGACCAGAGATGACAGTGTAGTATCAATGAGTAATAGAAAAAGCGACTCTTGCCCAGGCCTACCAGCCAGTACTAAAAGCAACAGTTAAGTTTGTTTTGTTTTTTTTCAAGTGTTCATATTTTTTTTGCGCAAGGCGATCTCGTGGCTGCTCGTCACAGCGAGACGTGTCAGATGACAGTGTAGTATCAATGAGTTACTCTTTCTTCAATCCCAATGCCGATAATATCCTTGGTGTGACTTTGGCTATGCTTCAATCGGAATGCGGATAATGTCATATTCGGAATAGAATTCCTTTACTCAGGGAAAGTCTGTTCAATGAAATTAAATATAACAATATACAGAATGAAAGCAAAAGAGCTCTTTTTGTTTTTTTTTTTCAGAAATTAGATAGGATCAGTTTCCTCACTCTCTGATCTGTGAATTTTAAAAAAGTGGTAAAAATCTCTAGGCAGGGTCAACATAATACAATCTTAGGTCTAGACTTAAGTGAATAAAGGTAAGTAATTTACGTGATTTTTTTTTTGTCTTCTCAAGATTTTCTTCCCCATACTTTTATTCTTTCATATTTTAAGAAAAGAAAAGGGGGACTCCTTAGTCCAGAGGCCAGGCATTTGCGTCTCAACCAAAAGGAGTATTGGTTTCAAGCCACGCAACGGTTGAAAGATTTTGTAGAGTTTTTCGAGGTAAATTCTAACTCTTATGGTCGAGGTAGGAGGATCGATACCAGTCCCATCGGAGACGGATGATAAAACAGAAGTCCCGTGTGGTGCAAATCACAACATACTGTTCACGTTAATGATCCCTTGGCTGTTGACAGGGCGGTCCGGGCAGAATTAAAATCCTATAAAAAACCTGAGGATCAATTAGTTGTGGATGTGGAGTAAATCAAATAAAAAAATGTAAGAAAAAAGAAAGACTTCATTTGATGACCATGTTGCTCTGATGTCTTCTTGCATATCATGTTTTATGCCTTTCCCGTTTTCTTCTGCAGAAACAAGGAGAAAGGAGAAAGAACCACCGCTTGGTAAGCTGAGGTGTTTCATTCCGTTGACCAGGAGTTGTTTCTTAATGCGTGTGAATGATGAAATAGAATGATTCATTTGACCGATTGTTGTCAGCTGTTGTTTGAAAGAAGAAAAATATGGAAATTGAATACACTCAATTGGTCATTGTGTGTTTTGAAAGAAATAGAATTGCCTTCGATTAGATGAACTGTTATTGTGTATTGTTTGAAAGAAATAGAATTGCCCCGATTAGATTGAACCGTTATTGTGGGTTGTTTGAAAGAAATAGAATTGCCTTTTGATTAGATTGGACTGTTATTGTGTGTTGTTTGAAAGAAATAGAATTGCCTTCTTTTAGATTGAACCGTTATTGTGTGTTGTTTGAAAGAAATAGAATTGCCTTCTATTAGATTGAACCGTTATTGTGTGTTATTTTGAAAGAAATAGAATTGCCTTCTATTAGATTGAACCGTTATTGTGTGTTGTTTGAAAGAGGAGCGATTTATTTGTCGTTTTTTATGTATTTGTTTCATGTGGCGCTACCCCCGTCCACCGTATGTGGTGATGTCAGGTAAATGAAACGGAAACAGCATGATGAAAATCGTGTAAAAGTGAGAGGAAAGAGGTAGGACCTGCCAGTAACATCCACCAACTGCTGGCCACGAGGGTGGGTGATTGGCAGGCGCACTGGTAGATTCTATTTTTCCTTTCTCTCGTCAAGTTGTTTTTCATTTCACTGTTTCCTCTCAATTCTCCTGAGATCACAGTATAGGATGGATAAGGCAAATTCAACGAAAATGCGATGGCATAGAGGTGTAACAGTTCAGCTCAAGTGCTTTTTCCTTATAGATCCATGCAGGATGTCATCCCGCTTTGGTGTAGTTCATTCAAGGCCATTGCGTCCCATAGAGCTGAAGTTTGTTCTGGTTTCTTTAGCGTGAAGCGGAACAGGTGATAATAATCACCTCCTGGGCAGGTCGCTAGTTTGACACAGATTTTTTTACTCCCAATCTAGTGCTTGTACCCGTTTGCACCTGGAGTCGAATGGGAAAAATGTGTTGAAGTGTCTTCTCCAAGGATCACACAACGTTTGGAGCTGGCTTTGCTTGGACTTGAACCGGGACCTCATGACCTCAAATCCGGCAGCTTAACCACTCATTCATCTATCTAGTGCTGCCAACCTATTGCTTAAAAGTTTTATTTGTATGCTATTTCTTTGTTTTAGATTGAATGTTTTTCCCCGAGATTGTAAGCTTTTTGAGCTTTTTTGGGGTTTCTCTTGTCCACATTAACTCATAGACTACACAAAGTCTGACACAAGATTATGGCGTGGGTACCCAAACAAGTAGGGTGGTTTACAAATTTTTCTCAACTTTTTCTTTTTATTTGTTATCATTTTCTTTTCATTTTTTAACCCGTAACTTGCTATTTTCGACTTAAATCGAAAAACTCCCGATATGCATCACCATTGCTAAGTCCGACTTAAGTCGAATTCAGAATGTACCGAGTTTTAAGGAGGCGAAAGCAAAAAACTGCGCGACTTTAGTTGTGGGACTAGCGTCCCTTGATTCTGTAATGGCTGACCTCGATCTGTGAATTTTTTCTTCTCAAACTACCACTGAATTCTTGATTGTTTTTCAATTTTGCCCCGACAGTACTTCATTGTGATTGAGAATGGATTCTGATGATGAGATTGAAGTGCATAGACATGATGACGACTCAGGGGATGAATACTTAGCTGAAAGTGATGATCTAACAGTTCAACAGAGAGTGTTGAATCAGGCGATGATAGAGCTAGATCTAGCAATGAGTATGAGGCAGTAGTTGAAAATTTCATGATGATATTCCAAGCGGTTACTGAGTTGATTTTTTGAATGGAATGTACCTAATTTTTACCATTTTTGAAAAAAACCCTTACCAATGGGAATTACATGGGGCTCAAAGAGGCTAGCAAATTAAGGGTTAAAACGCAGTGTTCATATGAGATCAAACCCATAAAAATCGGCTATACGTTGTTAGTTTGTCTGAGTGGGGAGGAGTGAAACAGTGAATTGAGAAGCTAAAAATCTTTTTGCGGTGGAGACATCATTCACACAATACACTACTTCCATCAGTAAATAGATGAAAACGATGATTGGAAAACGATGAAAGTAAATTATCAAAAACAGTGCGGTCTATGCTGTTTCTGACTTGTAGATCTACTTGTAGTACTAGTGGTAGTAGTTGTTTTATGTACGTTGGCAAAGAAAATGGGTTTGGTCGAAGACTTGCTGGCAGAGCAGTAAAAATATCATAAAACATTCAACCGTTCAGGCTAGAGAGCTCGTTCCGGTCTGAAATGGAAGTAGAATAATAAGCCTAGAAGATGCTCCTTACCGCAATCACGTATGTGATTTTCTATAGTTATGGCCTGGCAACGTTATGATCGCACCCATGCGACAATGGTAGTCTATGAGTTAAGTTATGTTAGAATTTTCAAATTGGACACTTTTCCCCCCCAAATCTTCTCTTTTTGACAGTCAATCTCCCACGCTATCTGTTCACGGGCTTGGCAGCTCTGCCACCGATGTAATCCGTTTAGTATGTCTGATACCATTCACTTTGATTTCATTGATAACGTTGGTTGTTTTTGTTCCACAGAGGATAGGCAAATACGATCAGCATTCTGCTGATCAGCTCAACCTAGAGGAGTCGGCCACTGAATACTTGATGGTGAGTCATATCAGCCATGCCTTTGAAACGATATCGCTGCAGAGGCAGACTCATGTTCTATCTCTGCCTCTGATTTCCTCCTCATCCTCCTCTCTCTGCTGGTGGGTGGGGGACTCGGTGGTCAAGAGACAAGGTGTTGGCCTCTCAACCAAGAGGTCGACAATTCAAGCCCCGGTGATTGAAAAATATTTTCTCGTTTTTTCCCCTTCTATTAAACACCACCCCTGGTCCAGGTAGGTGGATCGACACCTAGTCTCATCGGAGATGGACAATTAAAAGTAAGGTCCCTCGTGCAGATCACAACACTCTGTGCGCACGTTAAAGATCCCTTGGCTGTTTGCAGGGCAGTCGGAGCAAAAAATGTAAAATCCTACCAAAACCCCGAGATCACCTGAGTTGTGGATCGGGTAAATCAAATCAAACTGTGGTGGGGTTGGTGGTTGGTGGAAGCTACTGGTAGGTCCTACTTCTCTTCTTTCACTCTTTCACTTATCTGTCATCTTGCTGTTTCCTCTTTATTCACCCTGAGATCACCTACTGCATCTTGCAGGTGGGAAAATTTCCATAAAGCAAATTCTCTGTTGGGCGGTTGGTAGGGTCTACTGGTAGGCCCTTCTTCTGTTCCTTTCTTTTACCTTTCATCTCGCTGTTTCTCCTTATGCATATTGATAGACTTGGTAAATTTCAATAAAACAAAACAATCCTCTATTTGACTCGGTCTGTCTGTCTGTCTTTATCTGACTGTCTTGGTGTGTCTGTATCTGTCTGTCTGTCTCTTTCTCACTCTCTCTCTCTCTCTCTCTCTCTCTCTCTCTCTCTCTCTCTCTCTCTCTCTCTCTCTCTCTCTCTCTCTCCCCCCCCCCTCCAAAATAAAATCACGCTTTCTTCTGGCACTTGTATGTTTGTCTCTTAGTGTTTGCTCACACACAAATCATTTGCTTCACAGAGGAAGTTCAACCTGCAATATCAAGACGCCAGGAAGAAGCTGGGTCAGTATGGACTGGCAACACACGCTCACACCATTCTCAACCGAGATCTGTCTGGAGGTCAGAGGGCAAGGGTAGCCCTGGCTGAGCTGTCATGCCGTGCCCCAGATGTTCTTATTTTGGTGAGTCTTTGATTGTTTTGCAGTTTGATGAAAGATAGTGTTATCTGTCTGAAAAATATGGTGTCCTCTTGTTTTAAAGAGGTAGTGTAGGCTGTGTTAAGGTGTTTGAATCCCTTTGATAACGACTGTTTTTTTAGGGGTGCTTCCAAGATATATGTAAGATATTATGTAAGCTAATTTATGATACACAAGCATGCCTGTAGTAAATGATGATTATGATTACTTTTTACCGCATTCTTTTTTGTTTGTTAATGATGAACTACTTAATAGGTTACCGGGTGCAGGGTGATATCAAGTACAGGTGCGGTATTCAATACCTAGGTTAGGCAGGCTTTTCATTGCAGATCTAATGTGACCGGAAATGAAGGAATCAGTTACAATAACAATGCAAAGTTTCATGGATCGAGGCAAAACAATCTCTTTTCAATCAGTTAAAATACTGGTTCAACCCAAAAGGTTTAGATCTAGTCACTAAAAACCTAAAGCAGGCTGTTTGAAACCTACCTGTGAATGTGAACTATGGCGGATGTGGGTGCAGTGATTTCTGAGTTATATAAGAGGTCAAAGTTCGAGACGCACGTCTTTCTATATAAATGTCTAGGCGTTTGTAAGCGCAACTGAGCACGACCCTCATGGATAAAGGTGCCATGGAAATCTTTGCATTAATTTGATTAAGTTGGATTTTTTTCTCTTCATTATTTAAAATATTGTCACTTGTTAAATTTTGGTGTGTTATTTATTGAGCTTATTTTTGTGTGGCAAGTCTTGAATTCATCACTATTGTTGAATTCCTCTTCCATTTTATCAGTTTTGTTGAATTTCCCTTTTGTCTGTCGCCCTATTGAATTCCTGTTCTGTTTTATCACCTTTATTGAATTTCCCTTTTGTATGTCACCGATTGAATTTCTCTTCTGTTTGATCACCTTTATTGAATTTCCTTTTTGTATTTCACCTATTGAATTCCTCTTCTGTTAGTGGATGATTGGAGGGTGCTGCTAGTATAAGTCCTACTTCTTTCCTTGACTTTTTGCTCATCTTTTTATCTTGCTGTTATTTCTGAATTCACCCCGAGATCACTACATATGGTGGTCTGGGTAAACCTCTTGTTGAATTTCTCTTTTGTTTGTTTCTTCATGAGTGGGTGGTTAGCAGACACTGCTTCTTTCCTTTCACTCTTTCACTTATCTTTCATCTTGCTGTTTCCTTTTTTCTTTCATAAGATAGTCACCTTGAGATCACCACAAATAGTGGATGGGGTAAATTTCAATGAGACAAGCAAAATAAGTCTCCTAATGTCTCCTAAAGAAGTCTCCTAATCCTCTATCAGGAAATATCACTTTTTAATTTTAGTTTCTTGTTTCACTCATTGAGTTTTTTCTTCTTCTTGTCATGACCATTTGAATATCAGGACGAACCGACCAACAACCTGGACATCGAGTCGATAGACGCCCTGGGAGACGCCATCAGAGACTTCACTGGAGGTAAGCTACTTTTCCACACAGTCCCTTTCATTTCTCTTTTCCACACCGTCTCTTTCCTTTTCTCTCTTCCACATTTTCTTTCATTTCTCTTTCACATCTCTTTCATTCTCTCATCCAGCCTCTTACTTACCTTTTCTCTTTTCCACCGTCTCTTGCATTTTTTGCGTTTCCACTTTCTTTCAGTTTTTTTCTTTTCCACAGTCTCTTTCAGTTTTTTCTTTTCCACACTGTCTCTTTCATTTTCTCTTTTCCACAATTTCTTTCATTTTCTCTGTTCCACAGTCTCTTTCATTTTTTTCTTTTCCACAGTCTCTTTCATTTTTTTCTTTTCCACACTGTCTCTTTCATTTTCTCTTTTCCACAGTCTCTTTCAGTTTTTCTTTTCCACACTGTCTCATTCATTTTCTTTTCCACAGTTTCTTTCATTTTCTCTGTTCCACACAGTTTCTTTCATTTTCTCTCTTCCACACTGTCTCTTTCATTTTTTCTGTTCCACACAGTTTCTTTCATTTTCTCTCTTCCACACTGTCTCTTTCATTATTTCTCTTCCACACTCTCTTTCATTTTGTCTTTTCCACACTGTATCTTTCATTTTCTCTCTTCCACGCTCTCTCTTTCATTTTTCTTTTCCACACACTCTCTTTCATTTTTTCTTTTCCACACTGTCTCTTTCATTTTCTCTCTTCCACACTGTCTCTTTCATTATTTCTTTTCCACACTCTCTTTCATTTTTCTTTTCCACACTGTCTCTTTCATTTTCTCCCTCCACACAGTCTCTTTAATTTTTCTGTTCCCACAGTCTCTTTCATTTTCTCTCTTCCACACTGTCTCTTTCTTTCTCTTTTTCCCACATTGTCATTCTCTCTTTTCCACAGTCCACAGTCTTCCATTCTCTTTATTTCTTTTTCCACATTGTCTCATTCTTCTTTCCACATTCTCTTTCTCTTTTTTTTTTCCATTGTCTCTTTCACTTTTTTCTTTTCCACACTGTCTCTTCCACTTTTTCTTTTCCACTGTCTCTTTCACTTTTTCTTTTCCACACTGTCTCTTTCACTTTTTTCTTTTCCACACTGTCTCTTTTCACTTTTTTCTTTTCCACACTGTCTCTTTCACTTTTTTCTTTTCCACACTGTCTCTTTCACTTTTTTCTTTTCCACACTGTCTCTTTCACTTTTTTTTTTCCACACTGTCTCTTTCACTTTTTTCTTTTCCACACTGTTTCTTTCATGTTCTCTTTTCCAGTCTTTTTGATCTTCTCTTTTTCTCTTTTTCCAGTCTCATTCTCTCTTTTCCACACACTCCCTTTCATTTTTACTTTTCTCTTTTATTTTATTTTTTCCACATTCTCTCTCTCATTTTCTCTTTTCCACACTGTGTCTTTCATTTCCTCTTTTAACATAGTCTCTCATTCCTCTTTCATTTTCTCTCTGCTGCATTGTCCCTTTCATTTTCTCTTTTCCACATTGTCTCTTTCATTTTCTCTTTTCCACATTGTCCCTTTCATTTTCTCTTTTCCACATTGTCTCTTTCATTTTCTCTTTTCCACATTGTGTCTTTCATTTCTCTTTTCAACATAGTCTCTGTCATTCCTCTTTCATTTTTCTCTGCCGCATTGTCTCTTTCATTTTCTCTTTTTCCACATTGTCTCTTTCATTTTCTCTTTTCCACATTGTCTCTTTCATTTTCTCTGTCTTAGAATTGAGCAATTCTTCAAGCTGGGGAAATTTTTCTAACGACACATAGTATTTAGGCCTATTTGGTATAATTTGAATTATTATTATTATTATTATTATTATTTCTATATATATTTTGCTTTGTTTTAAAAATTGTTGTACATGTAATTTCAAAACTCCACTTTTAATTTTTCAGGTGTTATCATCGTTAGTCACGACGAGCGGCTCATTCGTGATACAGACTGCACGTTGTGGGTTGTGGAAAACAAAACAATCAACGAAATTGATGGGGGATTTGATGACTATCGACGCGAACTCTTGGAAGCCCTAGGAGAGAACATCGTTCATGCGGCTGCCGCGTCAGCACTGGCCATATCATGACCTTTGACATCCCCTATCCCTGTCCCGTCCCCCTGTACATCAGTCGGTTCCTCTTTCTGATTTCCCCACTTCCATTTTCTGTCATCCAGTTTTGTGTCTCTCTTTTTTTGTTTTCTTATTTTTTCATAACTAAAAAAGAGTGTAATAAAAAAGTGCCATAGAAAGAAAATTTGTTTGGCATGGGGATGGAATTTTTAATTCAGGCAAACTTTTTTGAGAAAAGAGAGAAAGAAATATATACGTTTTTATGAGTTTATTGTCAGGATAAAAGTGAAGATTTTTTGCGGCTGTTAACTAGATCAAACTTTGGTTTTGCTAGTGCTAAGTAGTTGTAATGGAAGTGATTGCATTTCGGTTTGGTGGGTTTCTCTTCCTTTGGTGGCTTGCCACTGACGTAACAATTAGCCTATTTATTTGGAGGTTTTCTCTCTTTATAAAGTCTTTGTCATCTTCTTAATTAATGCATAAATAATGTAGAAATGGAAGTGGGTGTATTGTTTTAAATGACACATATATGAAAATTATACCTGTTGGGGTAATATGTGGAAAAATTTGTCATACGTCAATGTTTAATGAAAGCTTTGAATGAAAAGTCATTTTTTTCTCTCAAAAAGAAATAAAGTGTTCAAAGCATTCCTTTGTCATTTCATTTTATGTTTTTCTTTGTTTGTAAATGTTTTTTATTGCTCTTTTCTTTCTTCGTGTGTATAGGATGTGTGTTGTGTTATGTTAAATGTGTATGTGTGTGGTGTGTTGTGAAATGTGTGTTGTTTTGTGTGTGCTACGTTGTGAAATGTGTCTGCGATGTGTGTTGTATATGTAACGTGTGTTGTGTTTTGGTAGGCTCTCCTTCTTTCCTTTCACTCATTCTATCTTTCATCTTGTTCGTTTCCTCTTGATTCACCCTGGGTTGGCCAGATATGGTGAACAGGGTTAATAGTTAATTTCATTAATTTCATTGAAACAAACAAATTTTGCAGTTTTGTGTTGTGAAATGTGTATTGTAATTGTAATGTGAAATGTGTGTTGTGTTATGAAACATGTATGAGAAGTGTTTGAAATGTGTGTTGTATTGTGCAATGTGTGTTGTGTTGTAAGTTGTGTGCGTGCAATGTGTATAAAATGTGTGTTGTGTTATAAAATAATAATAATACGATATTAATCCTTTTTTGGAAATTCTTATTACAGACGTGCTTAAAATACTAAAATATAACAAGAACACGCCCGATACTAAATTTAATATTAATATAACATAAAAAGCTATGGACCAATGCACACTAACAGTTAGAGATAATTGATTAAGGCGTGAAAAGGTAAACAATCAAATCTATATAGTACAAGCATGCCTGTAAATAATGGATTATGATTTCTCTGCATTATAAAGCTGGGTCTCTTTGACTGTGGTAAACTCAGAGATCACTGTATCGGTTATGGGTGATATCAATTAGGATTATTAAATTAAATTAGTACTCGATATTGAAGTAGTACGGGCTTTTTATTCTACTAATGTCCGGAAATCGAGAAATGAGATCCAGTGATAACAAAAAGTTTTGTGGATCGCAGGCAAACAATCTTTTTCCAATCAGTTATAAAAGTACTGATTTAATCCAAGTTTATTGCAAGCTAAGAAACCTAAAGCAGGCTTTTGAAATCTACATGCGAAATATGGAGGTTGTGGGTGCAGTGGTTCCTGAGATTAGAGCTGTCAAAGTTTGAAATGTAGTCTAATTTATATATATAGATATATTTATTCTTCAAAAAGTATTCTTAAAAATAGAGTAAAAATTTCCATAAAAATATATCAGGTAAATGTATATTGTGTCGTGTGTGTGATATGTGTTGCGTTTGAAATGTGTAAAGTGTGTGTTGTGAATTTTGTACAATTATGCCACTCATATCGTCTGTCTGGGACTCTGGGGGTCAGTAGTTCAGAGGCAAAGTGTCGGCCTCTCAAGCCAAAAGTTGTGGGTTCAAGCCCCACCAACAGTTGAAAATTAAAAAAAAAATTTTTTTGGTAACATCTACCCCCTCCAGGCTTGGGCATTGATCGCTTTCCGGTTGGTCAACCCAACGAACAGAAAAAGTGGGAGATAGCTTGCTAAAACTAAAAAGAGGACGATTTGGGGAAAAAAGTGTACAATTTGAAACCCTAACAAAAAACTTTTCACAACTATTATGTTCTCCAAGCTTGACCATTGTCATTCCCTGCTGTTTGGCCTCCCACAAGAAATGATCAAAAGATTTAAAGGCATTCACAATGCGGCCAGACTTATCTTTAAAAAAGGAAATTTAAATACGTATCCCCGCTACAGTCGGAACTTCACTGATTAACAGTCGGAAAAAGAATAAAATCTAAAGCTGCAACTTGGAACAGCACCCAACTATCTTCAGTTTTAAAATGTCTATAAACATGGTCGGAGGTTAAGATCGTCTGCCGATACTTCTACTCTAGTACTCCCAAAAGTAAAAACTAGTGCTGGCACACAATCTTTCGCATATTATGGCCCATTTGTGGGAATGCCCTCCCATAGAGTGTTGGAGAGTCAAAGTCACTGCAATTTTTAGACAAAACATCAAGACATATCTTTTTAACTAGCTTAACTTATAAAACCTTACTTTCTTAAATGAAAAATTACATAATTTTATTTGTGTGTGTGTGGAAAATGAATTCATGACAGTTATTACTTTCAAATACATTTCTTCTTGGTTTGCATTGTCGATTTTCTTGTCATAAATTGCAGTTTTATGCTGCATTCTTGTAGCTTGATGTACGTCATTCATATTATTGTGCATCAATATATATATATATAATGTAATGCACCTAGAGCCTTAGCTTTGTAAGGATGAGTGTTCAATAGAAATGTACACTATTATCATTATTATTATAAAAACTTAATGTGGACAGGAAAAATTCAAAACAAAGCTCGAAAAGCATACAGTCTTGGGGGAAAACGTCAAACCTCGGCAAAAAAAGCATGCAAATCCAGTTATTGAGCAGTAGGTTGGCAGAACCGCGGTAGCCAAGTGGTTAGGCTACCGGATTTGGGATCATGAAGTCCCAGGTTCAAGACCGAGCAAAAGCTAGGTCCAAACATTGTGTGTTCCTTTGGGGGAGACACTTCAACTTCAACACACATTTTCCCCATCGAACACAATGATCAATCAGTGTAATCAAATACCGTATTCTTCTTCTTTCAAACAACCGCTGACAATGACAACAACCGTTCAAATGACTCATTCTATTTCATCATTCACACGCATTAAGAAACAACTCCTGGTCAACGGGATGAAACACCTCAGCTTACCAAGCGGTGGTTCTTTCTCCTTTCTCCCTGTGTCTGCACAAGAAAAACAGGAAAGGCATAAAACATGAGATGCAAGAAGACATCAGAGCAACATGGTCATCAAATGGTGGGGGTGGGGGGAGGACTTGGTAGTCAAGAGGCCTCTCACTCTCAACGCCAAATGGTCGTGGATTCAAGCCCTACCAATTGTTGAAACATTTTCTCATTTTGAGTACAATCTATCACCCCTGGTCCAGGTAGTTGGTTTGATACCTAGTCCCATAGGAGACAGACGATAAAAAGAAGGTCCTGTGTGCAGATTAAAACACTCTGTGCACGTTAAAGATTCCTTAGCTGTTTACAGGACAGTCCGGGCAAAATTAAAATCATACCAAAAAAAAAGTCATCAAATGAATTCCTCTCTTTTCTTAGATCCTGTAGCGTGAGGCTAGTCTGACGCATATTTTTTACTCCCAAGCTAGTACTTGTTTGTATCCATATGCACCTGGGTCGAATGGAGAACATGTGTGTAAAGAGTGGCTTACCCAATGAACACAACATAGGGGCTAGCTTTGCCAGGATTCGAACCCGGGACCTCATGATCGCCAGTACGGCAGCCTAACCACTTGGCCACCGATGCCACAAAACTTTATACGAATGGGAGGTCAAACCTCATCTCTCTCTCAACCGTCTGTTTCTCTTTGTCTCTCTCAGCCTCGCAAAGATTGTATATATATAGTCTTTGTGTAAAAAAACATTTTCTTTCTTTTTTTTAAATAGTAAATTAATGCTTTTCTTTATTTTTGGTTACTAGGAGGACCTGAGACTGGCTTCCGTCGTCAGATTTCCTCTCAATCTTAAAAACAAAAATCCTCCATTTCAAATACATGTAGTAAGTACAGGTACATTTTCACACCAAAAACGGATGAGACCCAAAGTCGTGCTGTTTACACGCCGCGTCCAATGGACATAATTAAAAGTAACAATATGCCCAAAATAACTCAGTGGAACATCCAAAAGTCATGTCCTGATTGACAGGTGGATTCACGCAAGTAATCTTAATAATAGTAATAGTATTAGTATTAAGTATCGTAAGTAAGCAAAAGTTCTTTCAAGGCTACTACGGCCCATAGAGCTGGAGCTTATCCCGGTTTCATTAATTGCATGAAGCGGAACAGATGATAACAATAAATAATCACCTCTCGGCCACGACGCTAGTCTGACAAATTCAAGCTAGTGCTTGTTGTACCCATTGCACCCGGGTAGAGAGAGTGAGTGGGGGAAATGCGTGTTACGTGTCTTTCCCAACGAACACAATGTCGGGTCGGAACTAGCTTTGCTAGGATTCAAACTTGGGCCCTCATGATCCCGTCCGACAAGCCTGACCGCTCGGCCATTAGAAATGTAAATAAAATGTGAGTGTGAGATTTTTTTCACTCAACTCATTCAACATAATATCTTCATTGAAACTGAAACATTTACTGACAGTGACAGGAAATAAACAAAGACAATTTTAAAGACACAAAAAGAAATACTGACAAGACATTGATATTGGTTGTATGTTATAAAACAATTTATTCTGGTTTTCAGTCAAGTTGTACATGTACTCTGTTTATGCATACCTTAGGATGATGATAATATTGATGCTTCTGTTCAATGTGTCACTGTCAGCTACTCAACGTAACACAAGGCTATCACTAATCACTATCAAATCCTCACTCAATTAAATCAAGCAAGCTCACACATGATGGGAGGTGGGACAAAGGGAAAAGGTTGACAATGACATCAATGACTTAAAGTTAAACCAGCCCGTACACTGCATCTCCAATGGTGGCACTTGTCACTCACATGGCATCTCTTTTTCTTATTATCACTAATATCACCCAATAAAATTAAAGACATTCATAAAATTTCTATTTCATACCACTCATGAAAATGACATTCACAACACAGACTATTAAAATTGAAAACAAACATAATATTTAATAATAAACATACATATATATATATATATATATGTATGTATATATATATTATATATATAAATATAGTAAAAGAAAAAGCACATTACATTATTATATAACCCAATGAGTTCTTTGGATTGAAACGTGTGTTCTGTTTCTTTCGATCAATCAAGAAATGAAGAGTTACCAAGCAGGTCAAGGAAATCAGAGGTAGAGTAGGATTAGTCGGAGAATATCAAAAAAAAAAAGAAAGAAGAAAAATAAGAAATGAAAAAAAGGAAACAAAGAATTACATTAAAGATCAGATTTGAAATCTGAATTCCACCAATGAGATTCATGCTGTAAGGCATTCATGTCATAGCAAGGAATAGATTTAATTTATTCCTTTATCATATTCAAACATTTATTGCTTGCAGGCAAATACATGATGTATCATGTAACGTTATCATGAAGTATCATGTACGTTATCATGATGTATCATGTACGTTATCATGATGTAGAATAAATTAAATAACGTAAGAGACGGTCGAACGTATGATGTCAATCACAAGCTATCTCCTCATCTCTTTGCTACTACAGTTGAGGGATCCGGACATAACACATTTTTAATTTTAAAATAAAATGCTTCAGGTAAGAAAGTTTTTAGTGATATCAAATGTGAAATGCTATATAGTGATACTGACACCAGATTTAGTGACAAAAAGAAATGTTCTACGTGTACTTACATTACAACATCTAGAGTATTATAAAAATTGAAATAGAAAAAACAAAAACATTTCCTCACCCCTAAAATAACCAAAACAAAAAAGCCAACAAACATGAACTACCCCCCCCCCCCTAAATAAATTAAGACACATGCGGAGCAAACTGTGCCCCATGATTGCGAAAGCAAAAAGCAGTACATACATCTGTTTACATAAAACTTGATAACATTACCATAGCTTTACTACACGTATTTGTACGTACCAGGTATTCCACCATTTTTATCGAGGAAAAATAAAAACATAAATATGCTAAAAAATTAAACCGGAGCTATTTTGTTTTGGTTGCAACACTGGAATTACCCCTGCACTTGACGTACCAGATATTTCATCATTTTTATCGAGGAAATAGGAAAAATAAAAATGCTTAAAATACAAACCAGAGCTATACCTTTGGTTGCTACACCGGAATTTACCCCTCGCACTTGACGTACCAGGGATTTCACGCAATTTTTATTGAGGAAATAATATGACAAATAAAAGGCTTAAAAACACAAACCTGAGCTATTTTCGTCGTTGCTACACTGCAATTTACCCCTGTCACACTCCATAGCGGTGATCTCAGGGGTGAATTAGTAGGAGGAATCAGCAAAAAGGAAAGACGGGCGTGAAAGTGAAAGGAAAGAAGAGGTAGGACCTAGTATCAGTAGCTTGCTGGCCACCAACCCCTCAATACTCTCATACTGTCCGGAGCAGCCCACGGGGGGGGGGGGGGGATTTCCCGACAAGACACAAGCAGGCCCACCGACTGTACATCATAATTTGTCCCCCTGCCATTGCATTAAAAGTCCTTCTCAATTCCCGGGTGGGGGAGCATACATACAGTACACAAGCCTGTTTAGCTTTTCATACTCACTCTGACAATGACAAGACCCTTCTCTACCTATAGCTTGGTACTCATTTACACCTGCATCAAGTGAGGAAAATAAATAGAATGAAGTACCTTTCCTAAGATCACAATGATGTGACACCCCCCCCCCCCCCCCCAGCTGTGCGGCTGACTATTATTAGCATTAGCACCACCCAAATGACAATTTCCAAGAAAAGTCAAAGATGTATGAAAATGATTACGCATATAAAACACGATGGAGGCCATACACAACGCCCGCAAGATGCCAAATACTCCAAAACCCACCGATTGGAGCACACAGGACGTGCTAGAGACTAAAAACAGAAGGTGAGGTGACGCACACTTTTATCATCTTTCCTGCTTTCATTCCATCATAGTAATCGTACCAATAAAAACATGCGCCATCATGCAACATCATAACTAAATAAAATCAACAAATGATGAGACATGTTCAGGAACTCTGATGAATTAAGCACCTCCACACTAGAACCAAAGCAAAAAACTCATCCTTCATTTCACTTTCCAACTCACGGGCAAATTCACACTCATTCTTGTCCAATAGTGCCATCCCCAAACGTTAAAAAAAAACAAACCAACAAAATACTTTAACAATAGGGAATATTTACGAGTAACATAAAAATATGCTTAACTTGACAAATTGCTTAAATATGTTCTTTAATATAATAATAATAATAAATATTAAAAAAAAAAAACGAATGCAGAAATAAAAAAGAGCAAAAGAATAAGATCCATCGTTGATCGATTTTATCTGGTCAGGTGGGTTGGAGGTGTGAAGAAACCAGTGCCTTGTTTACTGGCGGCACGAGATGGAGCCAAGCCAAGCAGTTTCTGAATGTTCTGTAAAGGCAACAGAGATAACAATCACATGATGGGGCAACAGAGATAATAACCACATGAGGGGGCAATAGAGATAACAATCACATGAGGGGGCAACAGAGATAACAATCACATGAGGGGGCAACAGAGATAACAATCACATGAGGGGGCAATGAGATAACAATCATTGAGGGGGCAATAGAGATAACAATCACACGAGGGGGGCAATAGAGATAACAATCACATGAGGGGGCAATGAGATAACAATCATATGAGGGGCAATGAGATAACAATCACATGAGGGGGCAATAGAGATAACAATCACAATGAGATAACAATCACAGGGGGGCAACAGAGATAACAATCACATGAGATAACAATCACATGGGGCAATAGAGATAACAATCACATGATGGGGGGGGGCAATAGAGATAACAATCACATGAAGGGGGCAATAGAGATAACAATCACATGACAGAGGGCAATGAGATAACAATCACATGAGGGGGCAACAGAGATAACAATCACATGAGGGGGCAACAGAGATAACAATCACATGAGGGGGCAATAGAGATAACAATCACATGAGAGGGCAATAGAGATAACAATCACATGATGGGGGGGGGCAATAGAGATAACAATCACATGACAGAGGGCAATGAGATAACAATCACATGAGGGGGCAACAGAGATAACAATCACATGAGGGGGCAACAGAGATAAAAATCACATGAAGCAGACCTGCCAACTTTTCCAGGGACAAAATAGGAAAAAATGACTATTTTTGAATCGTGACATGTCGATTGATTCACATTTGCAATAACGGACGGTGCACCCCCTATGCTATCACAGTTGTTTTTGTGCGACCACATGCAAATTTCTTGGGGATTTCCGAATATGGGCACATTTCTCTTACTCTTCTTAACAGAGTCCCGAACTGATTACTAACCGAGACAGGCAAGTTTTCTCAATCTCTGTCCTTGGTCATGAAGCCACTTATATTCCGTTTTTTGTTTTTTATTTTTCTTATCAAGTTTGTGATCATAGACTGTCACAATAGTAAAACGAAGAGAGAGAGAGAGATGGAGAATCACCCCCCCCCCCCATCAGAAGCACACAGCAAGCTCAGAAAATGTGAACACACCACAGCCATTTGGTTGCTGGAAAGTAGAAACTAGGTCAGGGTGTCCCAGTCAGGGTTTGTCTCTTTGAAATTTACCCCGTCCACCATTGCGGTGATCTCAGAGTGAATTAGAGGAAATACCACATCAGCCATACAATTTAGCAATTTTTCTTTCTCTGTCTGTCTTTCTCTCTTTTCTGTCACCCCCCCCCCTCTTCTCTTTTTCTTCTGGCATGTTGTAAATGATTGGTCAATGAGGGCACACTAAGCCTTTATTACTGTAAGTTCTAGGCCACTTCGTTAATCCACAATGCGTCACTTTGATCTAAGGCGATTCGACAATCTGGACAAATTGCTTGGAATGGAGAAACAGTTGTAGATACGAGAAAGATTTGAAGTAACTTCTAACAATACAGGTGAGACGCTGTCGTGGGACAAGAATTTTGGCACATTGCAAACAGTGGAGAATATTTAGACAATAAAAAAAAAAAGAAATATGTTTTTTTTTTTTAAACGAGAGAAAATAACGGCTTTCAACTGACCTGCCTTATTGACATTGTGCAAAGAATGTACAAAAAGATGAATGAACAGTGCGTGTAGTCCTCTCCAGGAAGATTTCGGTGGGAAATGCCCTGCATTAAGGACATGGGCGTGAACGGGAGGTTGGCGACGACACGACCATCAAATCTGTCATGGAACAAAAAACAGTGTCACAACAGTATGAAAGATCAAACCTTCAGTTTAAATGACATGCGTGAACTGGTCGCTAATAATTGAGGCTAAAAAAGAAAACCCCAACTGCAACCCAGTATCAGAAGCACAGAATGTTCAGCCACCTGGATCAATAATAAATAAAAGAAGAAAAACAAAAGTACATTGTTCAATGAAGTCATGAACTAGTTATAATGAATGACGATAACGAAATATGCTTGAATCAAAACAAATAGTTCACCCATTGACGCTAGCCTGCCGTCGATTGACCATGAACAAAGTCGAGATTTAAACGTGAACGCTCCTGTTCTTAAATTCTCAACAGGATTAAGAGAAATGGCAGAACGTTTTCTTAGAAGACAAGTTCCAAGTCTAATCAATGAAAACATTTATGTAGATAAAATAATTATTTCCTAGTTGTAGTAGTGTTTCATACTAAGTCTAGACACCCCCCCCCCCCCCCCCCCCCCCCCAAATACATTTTGTACTTGTTCTTATAGTTTGTAAAATTATATAATACGAGCTAACAATGCATCATTTTGATGTGAAGAACCATTCATTATGATTTATAGCGCCTAATGAATAAATCTGTTGTTGAGAGACAAAACGTCTTTTAGCTTGAATCTCATTTGAGATCAATGAAAAAGTCAAACACAATCAAAGTACTAGCCCATCCATCATTCTCTCCCCTTAACACAAAAGCAGCAGCAGGCAGGCCTGACAATGCACTGCACATCCGTTTGGATTCCACTAACCCAGGATCACATAGAGTGAGGGAGGAGTTGGTGAATTGCGCTTAGGGATGGGGGGGGGGGGCATGAGACACAGGGCACTGATGCTTTTTGTGTGTGCGTGTGTGTGTTGGACTCTGAGATTTTTATCAAGCCAAACTAGGGAAGGGGATTGTGATGTACAGTGGCGACATGACAAGTCAAATTTTACAATCGTTATTACAAAGACATTAAATCAGTGGTGGATGGCAGTATAATGAGTTATCATTTCATCCGATTTTACCAACATTCACAACAAAGGCGGTTTTGGTAGGACTTCTAATGTTGACCGGACTGCCCTGTAAATAAGTCTAGGAATCTTCAATGCGACAGAGTGTTGAGATATTATACGAAAAACTAAAAAAAACACTCGAGAAAACTTTTCAACCGGCCAGGACTTGAACCCACAACTTTTTGGTTGAGAGGCCGACACCCTACAGTACCCTGGACTATTGCAAGTCCCACCACGCAATCCTTCAAAGATTTGAAATCATGCCGGCATTTTTCAATTGATGAGAATTGTATTAGATAAAAAGTGACAGTTCTGAAAAAAAAAACAGTTTAAAAAGATAAAGCATCACGCAAACAGTGAATTGGAATACTCACATGGAGTTGAACATGCTGAGCAGGGCAGTGAAGGCAAAGCCAATGGCAAACATGGACTTCATTTTGACCTGAAATGAAATGCGACGACAAACCAGAGCTTAGCTTCGACTCTCAGTACCATGCATTATAATAGCAACAGCGGTTTGATTTGATTTATCCACACCCACAACTAAAGTGATCTCAGAGTTTTTAGTGGGAAATATCAATACAATACATTTTCACTATATATAAATTATTCTTCGCCCACAAACAGCTTACACACATTTAAGCATTACGAGATAAAAACATATGTAACATAACAGCAAAGAATTAACATGTCATGTTGATCTGCAAAAATCACTTACCAAAGACAGGTCTCGACTATGCGTTTTCAATTTTTCTTCTTGCCGCTCTAAGATTAAAAAGTGGAGAGAAGACAAGATGATGACATGGTCAAACAAGAGAAAAACATGTCTAACTCTTAATCTCACTTTTAAACTTAATCGCTCAACACACAACAATGCATAAATAATTAACAAAAAAATGAAGCAATTCAAAAGAAAAAATTCCAACAATTTTAGGACAAAATACCCCAATTTACTTCTTGCGAACCACGTCAGACATGTGTCCTCCAACATTAGAAGACAATGATGATGACACAGCTGCCAACCATTTCAAATCGAAAAACAGACTCTGACTGTGACATCCCCATGATATTCAGAAAACATTGATTATATTCAGACCCATTTTACTTATATCATTAAGCATGTTAGGCCAATAACAAAAAGGCCGCCAATCGCTGGCTCTTCTGGCGAAATGTGATGGAAGTTATGCAAACTCAGAATGATGTTGCCAGACTTTCATCTCAATCTCTCCAAGTCTCGGCAGATGACTCATGGTTTCTTTGATATTATTTTTTTACCCATCAACCCTCATATGAAATAAGCAGCAGACAGAGAAGCGTACATAACCGGTATAGCAAAATGAACAAGTATATAAGTACAGTAGTTGCTGGATAAACACACTCCCTTTGGTCGTTTATGTGTACTGTGTGTTTATGCGAAATCCCTGGGAGATAACTCTTTATTAAAGGCAAGATGTCATGTATTAGTATTGATTACGCCCCTTGACTGTCACGCGCACATCAGCGGACAGGTAGGTCTATACGTTGGCGTGTACGGTAAATGTAATACTGACTGCTTGTTCACTTTTTTTTTTGTTGTTTTGCTTCCTTGAGAGAAACATTGACTTGCATCTGTGTTTTATAGATCTAGAAAAAGTGTTTGACACTGTGAGGAGGGACGAACTATGTCATTCCTTAAAAGAACACAACGTAGAGTAAAATTTAATAGAAGCCATTAAAAGTTTTTACAATAAACCAACATGTGCAGTGAGAGTAGCTGGAAACATATCTGCAGAATTTGATGTAGATATAGGGGTAAGACAGGGTTGTATTCTAAGTCCTCTTTTGTTTATCACACTTCGCAAAAGGCATCCTCAAAAATGAAGAAAATGAATGTAGGTATGTGGAAGCTCAAACCAGTAAATGTATCAATGCTTTCTTTTACCGATGATTTAGTTCTGTTTGGAAAATCAGAAAGTGACCTTCAGTCGAATATCATCATTATAAACAATGAACTAAATAAAAGAGGAATGAGAGTAAATGCAAAGAAAACCAAAACAATGCTAGTAACTAGGGAAGCTAAAACACAAAATCTTAAATTGGGCAAGGAGAATTTAGAACAAGTTCAAAGCTACAATTACCTAGGAGTAATGATTAACTCTGAGGGAAAACTAAGAGAAGAAATCAGCAAGAGAATCCAAAAGGCAAGTGCAATATATAACCATCTAGGAAAGGCACTTGTAGGTAAACAAGAATTGTCAACAAAAACCAAAATGGCAGTATACAACATAGTTTATTGTCCTTCTCTCCTCTACTGCAGTGAAATCTGGACCTTAGACAGTAGAGAATACAGTAGAGTACAGGCAGCTGAAATAAAATATCTAAGAAGAGTAGTAGGGAAAACTAAAAGAGACAAAATCAGAAACAACAATAAGAGATCAAACCAAAGCAGATGGCATAAAAACTAAGATAGAAATAAATCAATTGAGATGGTTTGGGCATATAAACAGAATGAATCACAATAGAATAGCTAAATCAATATACAGTTCTAAAGTCCAAGGTAAAAGACCAAAAGGCAGACTTCGGAGAAAGTTGGAAGAAGATATAAAAGAGGCATTGAAGAATAGAAATTTAACATTTTTGGAAGGAAACAGAACGTGCCAGGACAGGGCATCCTGGAGAAAGATCATCTCGGACATCTGAACCCATACACCAAAAGGTAGAATGGGAACTGATAAAGAAAGAAAGAAAGCAATCTCCTTACACAATGATATTTGTCTCAACAACAAACTTTATTGATTTAAATTTCTAGTGATATTTAGATTCAATCAATGGGTAAATCTAAATCTATAAAATTCAAGTGAAATAAATGTGAGCATATTTATTTCAGAATGGAATATAGTAAATTCTTTTCATCCCTTAGAGACAAACAAAAAAATAATTAATCCGAGGGACATTTAATTTATTTTCTCATTCATGCAAAGAAAATATCATACAAGTCCCTTTAAGTGTAGATTGAAATGGGAAGATTTAGACTGACCTAACTTCTTCTTTTGAACTTTGTCATTGGTCTCTGTCTCTCTCTGCTTTTCCACTGACGGATAAAAACAAAAGAGATACAAATATAACACATATATACATATATATAAATATACATATATATTTATAATATTCTACATATCAAATGAAAAGAAGAAGAAATGAAATTACCACGTGTACAAAATTGTGTACAGGTACACTGCATCATGTCTTAATATAAATTCTTCTATTTTTACAAGTAAAAATAGTAAAAAAACCAAAACAGAACAGAATGTAAAACTCGTATTTTTTTTAGCCATCTCAGGTGCACTAAGGTGGCCGAGCGGTTAGGCTGCCGGACTGGGGATCACGAGGTCCCGAGTTCGAATTCTAGCAAAGCCAGGTCTGACATTGTGTGTTGTTGGGAAAGACATGTAACACGCATTTTTCCACTCTACCCAGGTGCAAATGGGTACAAGCACTAGCTAAGGAGTAAAAAAGCGTTCTGGCCAGGAGGTGTTTATTGTCAGCTGTTCAGCTTCATGCTATAGAAACTGGGATAAGCTCCGGCTCTACATCACAAAGACATCCCTCCCAATCCAGTAAAAACTGCACAGAAAACAATACCAAATTTAAATGAATGAATATTACATCACAAAGACACACCCCCAATCAAGTAAAAACTGCACAGAAAACAATACCAATTTTAAATGAATGAAGATTACAACACACACACACACACCCCCAAATTTAAATGAATGAAGATTAAATGAAGACACCCAAGTAAAATTGCACAGAAAACAATAACAAATTTAAATGAATGAAATCAAAGACACCCCTCCCAATCAAACAAAAACTGCACAGAAAACAATACCAAATTTAAATGAATGAAGATTACATCTCAAAGACACCCCCTCCCAATCAAACAAAAACTGCACAGAAAACAATACCAAATTTAATTGAATGAAGATTACATCACAATGACATCCCCCCCAATCCAGTAAAAACTGCACAGAAAACAATACCAAATTTAAATGAATGAAGATTACATCACAATGACACACCCCCAATCCAGTAAAAACTGCATAGAAAACAATACCAAATTTAAATGAATGAAGATTACATTTAACAATGACACCCCCCCAATCAAGTAAAAACTGCACAGAAAACAATACCAAATTTAAATGAATGAAGATTACATCACAAAGACACCCCCCCCCAATCCAGTAAAAACTGCACAGAAAACAATACCAAATTTAAATGAATGAAGATTACATCACAATGACACCCCCCCAAATCCAGTAAAAACTGCACAGAAAACAATACCAAATTTAAATGAATGAAGATTACATCACACAGTCACATCACCAAAAAAAAAACCCAAAGTCAATGAAGGTTCCATACTCAATGTTGAGTGTGGGGTAAAACGCCACACACAAAATTATCATTTCTATTCCGAAGGACTGACATTTAAAAATTTAATTATAGACGTTTCTTACTAGTTGGCAGTCATGAAAGTAGAAAATTAAAAAAACTTACACTTTTTGCTCTGTTTCTCTACCTCAGCCTTCAATTTTTTATACTTCTCTGTTCTGTACACCATGACCCATGTCAGGCCTGAAGAGCAATAAAAGTTTCATCTTGACAAAACATCACAACATCATTTGACCACAGATTAAAAAACAAAAAAATTAATGAACTGGGCAGGAACGAAAAGATGAATGCCCCACCCATCCAAACAAACCATAGAAAAAAACTACAAGCCCATGCCCTGTGACAAAAAGGAAATGAAGATATTACACTTACATGGGGTTTAACAATAAGCTAAGCAGTGTTGATGTGTGGCATTGGTGGTCAAGTGATTAGGCTGCTGGATCATAAGGTCCAAGGTTCGAATCATATCAAGGCTAGGTCCGATGCCGTGTTCCTTCGGAAAGACACATAACCTGTATTTTCCTCACTCAACTCAGGTGAAAATGGGTACAAGCACCAGCATAGGAATAAAATCCTGAGTCACACTAATGCTGTGTCTAGGATGTGATTATCATCACCTGCTCCGCTTTACGCTACGGAAACCAGGAAATGGTCTGACTCTATAGGCCATAATGGCCCTTTTGAAACTTCTTATTTTTTCAGCAGTGTTTTGCAGTCATGAAAGTAGACTTTTTGCTCTGTTTCTCTACCTCAGCCTTCAATTTTTTATACTTCTCTGTTCTGTACACCATGACCCATGTCATACATTGAAGCATGTATACAGTACTACAGGAGCAGCAGTCCCTTAGGACAACAAATCCATGAACGTTTTCTCATTCACTAAAACAATATTCATTGGCCATACATTTGGATTTGATTGAAAACAATTAACCTCCATTGTTTGCGTAACGTATGTCACAGAATGATGAAATTGTCCCATTCTTTGTTTAACATACACACAAAACAGTGTGCATCATGATTGTTACGAAGGTAAAAATGGGAGAAGGCGATGATTCTAGATCTAGATGTTGAAGCAGACACTCTAGTAACACAAAGGCTCGATTAGTTATTATAACAAAGCTATTCATTATACTCACAGTCAACAATTAATCAATGGATGAAGCAAATTTACAATTCATAAATATCTTAAGTAGGCTGACATAGAGACGATGTGGAATCTAGTAATACTTTTGTTGTCTACTCTTCTTGTTGTGGATAACCCCGCTATTTATAGTTGAACACAAGATGTTTCTAGAACAGAAATTTGAATATATATATATAATGTCGTGTCAAAGCAAGAAACCGACAAATTTTCAGATCTTCACTTTTTCGGTCAAAATGACTTATTTCCCCTTAATACACATTGTGTCAAATCCTCAGCTCTCTAGCATCAGTAGTTTTCTTGTTACTAAATATCGTCTAGAAGAAACTATAAAACCTGTGCAAAAAAAGAAATCAACTATGGCTCATGTCGGTTTTTGAATTGCTTTCTCAGCGAAATTCCGACAATGTCCCTTGTCGGAATCTAGCACTGACAATTTTGTCGCTTTGAGGACAACACTTATGAGGTGTCAATATGTATGTCGGGATTTGCATCTAAACTGGCGCATTCTCATACACCTAGTGAGTGTCACGATGATGTCACAAAACAAACCAAAACCAACAAATAATGCACCACATGGTTGTGTAGAGACGTTAGAAAAAAAAATAGAGATTTATAATAGCACTCTACGATTATATCACGGTTATTTTCATGGACGATTTCTTTCTACATTATTCTTTATATTATAGGATAAAATTCATTTAACAATCTAATTTGACACTGATTGTGATCGTGGTGGCTAGGTTGCTCTTGTGATCGTGGTGGCTAGGTTGCTGAATGGGCAGGTGGCTCGCGCCAACGAAAAAGAAAACAAGAAAGATTGGTATGCCTTTTTATTAGTATGTTTGTTTGTCTGCACGTGCATGTGTGTGAGATATAAATAGAAAAAAGATATAGAGCGAGAGGGGAGGGAATGAGGGTGCTTTTTGTAAGTTGTCGAACAACTTCTATACCGATGTATAGAAAATGGAGCTGATCAAATGACAGAATCAGCTCCTTCCTCTAAGACTCTTGCGATTTGGAGATATATATCTCTCTGACAACAGTGACAGAGATCCAACCCTTGTTCCTCTATTCATAAGAGGCGTTTGTTTGATCATTTTGATTCAAACAATGACGAAGTTTGTAGGAGACAAGCCAGCTCCATCTGCAGAAGCCATTGTGACAAGGGAACTTAATGGCTTAAGGGAATGGTAGAAATCCAATGTCTTCCAATGAAGTGATGGTTGGTGAACATCGCAATCTTTTGCCATTGGCACCACAAGGAAGAGAATGAGACGACCACAAGGAACAGAATAAGACGACCAGGGGAACGTAAGAACAATGCAATTAAGAATATAAGAAATAGTGGAAAGCTATTTGTGTCTGAAAATGGCCAACTGTAAGCAAGATGGATTTCTTCAAACCAATGTGAACAATGCATTGCATTCAAGAGCAATCCATCTCTCAATGACGATGATTAAAACTGAGTTCAACATCCACCAGGAGAACAAAAAATTAGCAATAAAGCTTAAGGCTGGACATTCACATCATCACAGTAGTCGGTAGAGTGCCGTTAGATGTGCATGGACATCACAGTGAACGAACGTCAAAGTGCCGTCCTCACCAGGTTCTTGTTTCACTGATTTCAAATCAATGCCGAGTCAGAGAAAGAGTGTGTGTGTGCGTGTGTGAGAGAGAGAGAGATAGAGAGAAAGTGAGAGACAGAGAGAACCAAGGAGAGACAGACAGAGAGAGAATGAGATATCGACAGAGAGAGACAAGAGACAGAGAGCGAGAAGAGAGAGTGAGTGAGTGAGAGAATGAGACATCGACAGAGAGAGACACAGGGGGGATGTTTTCAAAGGATTTCCCCCGATGCAGGGGAACACTGTTTTTACTACCTGAACCCCATTTCCTACCCAAGACATCAATTTCCGACCTGAGTATGAAAAATCTGGCATATTTCCGACCTTGCTGGACACCCTGTGTTAGTTCACCCTAGATCTATGTCAAATAATATTAAGAGGGTACAGTGGAACCTCTCTAATCGGGAACCCGGGGAATCTGACCAATCAGGAAGAATTCCCAGGTAACGAATGGTTTCTCTATATATTTTACCTGTCTAAATGGGAAAAGTTTCTGGTTAATCGGGACAATTTTGGCTGGCTTGCATTGATTATCATTACCCTCCCCCCCATATTTGCTCATCCCAACACTCACTGTTTATCCCAATTTGAATTCTGTGCTAGCAAAGCATCAATTATTACACTTGCATTAGTGCCATACCTGTTATACATCGCATAATGTGTACATGATGTTGCAAGTGCCAGTTCGCGACGACCATTGTAAGCCAGACATCCATTAAGAAGATGTGAAAGTAGGCGTCAAGCCAGACCTTGCTCGTCCACCTAATAATAGAGTAATGGTGTTGACACGGCGTGGGGCATCGCTTAAAAAGTTTGCGCTGAGATAGTCTTTTATTGCTCGCCTTATCCGTCAATTGCAAGGGTGGACACGAAAGGAGATTTAACGACCCACCATGCTTTCTTGAGTATGTGTCTCATCTATCTACCGTCCAACGAAGATCGACTGAGTGTGAGTGACATCTTTGATGAATGCCATATCTTCGTTTTGATCAACTGGTCATGTGGCTACTTCCTTAGGTACTTAAACTGCTGAGGGAAAACCAAAATCCCTTGCTTCCTGGAAAATCCACTGAGATTTCCCGATTAGACTTTTAGAGGTTCCACTGTAAAACTATGTTAGACTAGATGTAATCTAGGCCTATAAATTACTTATTATAAGAATACTTTCCAAAGTCTATTTGTCATTAACTGGAATCATGCTGAAGGCAATCATTCATAATTAATGATGAATAGTGCCGCCAAAGGTTTATTCGTCATTAATGGTGAATAATGCTGAGGTCCATTCACCATTAATGGAAATATTCAATCAAGAAGCCTAGGTGTCTGGCCCTTAATATAGGGCCTGCTTGCTTCCCGTGTCAAAGAGCATTACGATTAGAGTGTGCATCCCGGACCCAACAGTAACACGCCCTAAAGGGGTTAGATCTAAATATAGAGAGCTGGCGTTCTTGAACTAAGGTTCAGAAGCAACGTCTGACCATGGATAAGTTAAATGCACGATGAGCAAAATTTCAATCCTCCCAACATTTTATCAATGCAATACTGTTAGAGCAAAAAAGCATGGACTTGAAAGTCCAAGTGGCCAAAGTAAGGACTAAAAATCAATCATAATTTACTTTTTGTCATCTTCAAAGTCCAACCAATCATGACCAATAATGAATAATAATGGTGACCGACGATTAAAAAAATAATCAACCTCCTCGCAGAAGTTTACAATAACAAGATGTCGACAATAATGCTCACCTTCACCTAAAAAGGCAGTACATATAGAGATGAAAAGAATTAGAATACAGTCAGACAGCATTTTGAAAAAAAGTTAGATAGCTTTCCACGTCTATCAGTGTACAAAACCATTCAGTGTAAGTGTCAGTCGGCTTTTGCTTCAATAAAATCAAATGTGTAGTCACAATATAAGTGTTTATTAACTTTATCGAGTTTGAAGACAAGATGGGCATACGATACTCTACATACATTGTATTTAGAGCACCATATCGGACTGTGAGATCACGATGCTGTTAGAAATACAATATCGATACTAAGGGATTGCTCAGTGGACAAAATCAAATGCACATACACATTTAGCCCATGTGTCTACTTTCGAATTCAAAGTCTATTTTATTTTGATTATCAGTGACCACAAATTATGCACATCTCATGAACAGTGACTGCCAGTGAAATTATATTACACGACACGTCAATCGTCATAATGGCTTCAACAACGAAGCATGCCTTATCATTTACAATATTAGCACAATGTTCAACATCCAAAGCTCGTGCCAGCGTGATGTGCCTTCCTCATGCAAGTGTTGACACACCGGTGTTCATGCCTGTTGGAACGCAAGGCACTCTCAAAGGCCTTGTCCCTGATCAGTTGAGAGAGTTAAATTGTAAAATTATGCTTGGTAATACCTACCATCTTGGTCACAGACCTGTGAGTGTTTTCAGCCTAGCTCCTTTTATTTTAAGACAAAAGAGATCTTCATTTTATAATAGATTTATCATAATTTATGGCCGATATTACATGTACCGTGAAGCTGGGATGTGCAAGTAAATAAAGCGTTTTGTACACTGAGAGTGAACCTAGGTAGAAATAAATGAATGAAAGAAAAACACTGAAAACATTTATTTCTATGTAGAGCTAGATCTAAAAGTAGGACAAGATTATATATCACAATCCCTCCTAATGTCAATGGCTATGTGTACACCCTCTTTCCCATTACCCAAACACTAACAACCCCTCTCCCCCTCTTTCAATGTTGGGCGTGAGTGCGTGTGGTGTTCAGACCTCTGCGTGACTCAAAGCATGCTTCCATGTTCCAATTTTGCGGTACATATATCCACTACAAAGATTTATTTATAAAAATGGAAGGTAAATTACCATAGTCGGGCATACACCAAGGCACACAATGTCAATTTATAACGAGGTTTTTGTTTTTTAAATTCGAAGGGGTGAGATGCAAAGTTGGAGGTGGGTTGTTGTGGGGGATAAGAGAAAGTAAGTACAGAAGTTGCTAATTAAATGCATGGAAGGAGTACCATATGTATATTCAAGTCTCAGCCATTATTTTAACATAATATATCCCTGAACCGCTACCCCCCCCCCCAGCCATTATTTTAACATAATATATCCCTGAACCGCTACCCCCCCCCAGCCATTGTTTTAACATAATATATCCCTGAACTGCTACCCCCCCCCCCATTCGCCAAGCCCCGTCAGAACCAAACATAGGTGATAGATGTTGAAATGATGGCTGGGACCCAACTAATAGTAATAATATTAACTTTATTGTCCATCATTGGTACGTCTTTTGATCACATCAGTAGTTAAACTATAAGGTGTAGAAATATAACGTAGTTTGTATTTAACTAATAAATGAATGACTAAGATTCTAAGTAAAATTATTTCATGAGAGGTTACATATTAAGTATGTCAACTATGGAGTTCTTGCTAAATGCATGCCCTTTGGATGCTGTAAAAAGGGTGCAGGAAGACTTGCAATGAGATTTGTGATCCACAGAATAAAGTCAACGGAAAATAACATGAGTGGGATAGAAAATGAAGGCTAGAGATGACATAAAACACCTTCATCTTCAGATAAACAATGATTGCATGAAGCTAGGCGTGGAACATTAGAGAATACTGGGGCATCTGTCTTAATATTGTTTGTTAGTGTATTATCTGTTCTCATAGAGACAAAATTATTGCCGACTACACAACAAAAGACCCGTTTTGGGGCCAATAATGGAAAGGTATACTGTGACAAGTTAAAGAAAATGTGTGTCTTTATGCTTGTCGACTGTGTCTTTATGCTTGTCGACTGTGTCTTTATGCTTGTCGACTGTGTCTTTATGCTTGTCGACTGTGTCTTTATGCTTGTCGACTGTGTCTTTATGCTTGTCGACCGTGTCTTTATGCTTGTCGACTGTGTCTTTATGCTTGTCGACTGTGTCTTTATGCTTGTCGACTGTGTCTTTATGCTTGTCGACTGTGTCTTTACATACTGCTATTAATAGAAGTTTGTTCAGTAGATGAAGGCATGTGTTTATACAGAGTGCATTTATCCAGCGATTACTAGACGGTCATGAGAGGTTGATTTCACTGTCAGTTGCAGCATTCTTTCACAACTGAAAGCGAATGTTCGAGTCAAGGCTACAAGATGGGAGACAGCCACACAGCGGACTGTGCAACAAAAGACTGAGACATTGGACATGTCTTCTTGACATTGACAGCAGACAGTGTAACATGGCACTGAGTTACTTTTGGTTGCTTATAAATGGAGCATTTTTGTTAACGTGCAATTGAGTAAGGTTTTATCAAATTTGCATTGTAATAGTATTGCACATAGATGCTGTGTACTAACAGAAACATTGTTCGTGTGAAAAAAAAGTTGAATCTATGATTTATGGTATCACTGTAATAAAAAGAAAAAGAAAGAAATCCGCTCCCCCCCCCCCCCACTAAAACACATAATTAAAGAATTAAAGAGAATGGAAAAAAACCTTGGAAAGTTTGTCTGTCTTGCTTCCCTTGGATGCCTGGACTCCATGGTACAGGTTATGGCTTAATATGGTAAGAGTAAGAGGTTTGTTCCAAAGATGTATGGATAATGTGACGAAATGAAAATACATTTTACAAGCCTACAAAAGTCCTGAATACATAAAGATGAGGAAAAAACATTGGATTTAGTTATGAGCTGAAACAATTATAAATCTAATGTATCACCATCCCTAAATGCTGAATTTGCTTTGCTTTGCATGTATATATATATATTTTATGTATATTATATTCTGACCAGGGTCCAGAGCTCTTAGAGAAAGCAGGTGGCCTCCATAAATTCATGAACTGGGATAGAGCCTTGTTAACGGTAATTATATGATCGTTTGGTTTTTACTCAAGGACCCCCTCCTGCTGAAGTGATTTTTTCTGCTTTTAAGCGTGGATTTTCATCTTAGTATTATAATATATGTATGTAACTGTCAACAACATGTAGACATCCTATATGTCCTTTGAAACTTTGTAATGTCCTTGGTTGCCATGGAAGCGGTTATGGATGCTTTTCTATCAAATGGTTAGAGAATTATTGTGTACTTATTGTCTTTGACAATATAATGTCTGCTCAAACAGTGAACTTACTTTGGTATTATATAACTGTGTTGTAAACTTCTTAGTCAATCGTGTTCGTCAACGGTGCCGTGATGTTTGTAATAATAATATCTAGAGTGAAATTTATTACTCTTTCACATATTTTTTTCTAAATAATGTGAAGTCAAGCTTTGGATTTGATAAGATTGATCGCACCTGGTAATAACTGACTTAATCTTGATTTGTTCTCTTGTTGTTTTGTGTTTTTTAAAATTTAATCAAAAGGATAGCGGAGGTTTTCAGATGGTGTCTCTCCTTAAACTTGCGGAAATTACTGAGGAAGGGGTAAAGTTTCAGTCCCCATGATGGATCAGAAATGTTGCTGACGCCGGAGAGATCAATTGAAATTCAGAATTCTATAGGTATACTATTGAGTGATGTATATTGTGAAAGTTGAAATTTTATTTATCAAGCAACAGTGAAAGTGTTAAAGTGAAAGTAAGAGTCAGGAATGTTTTACTTCATTCATAAATATGTGTTATAATCTTTGTTTAAAACTGTAAGCTATGCTGTTCTTTGAATATATATTCATGTCTATAAAACTATGCGTATCTTTCTTTCTTTTTTTCTAAATTTAGAAAAATGTTTATCTTCCATCGATATTGAAACTTCATGGCTTTGGAATACCAGAGCATAGGTTCGGTTCGTTTGGGGAGGACGACAAACGTTAGAGTACCTATCGTGAAATTATTTCTGGTTTCGTTTATTTCCAGGAGCCGACATTATCATGCAGTTAGATGATGTTGTTCATTCGTCTGTCAGCGGACCGCGACTGGAGGAAGCGATGTACAGGTTTGAAAGTTATGATGTGTGAAATATGTTCTTGCCTGAGAAGTCCCAGCCTTAAGGTGCAGTCATACTATTAGCGTTAAAGCATGAGTGGGACTACTATATATTGGTGATATTTCTGTTTAGGGTGGCGATTATTCCGCTCTATCCTGCTAGCTTTATGCGATAAAGTTAGTACCGATGTTTAGTCGCACTCATAGAGGCAAAAATTAAGGTGATGATGCAACACTACAATGATTGCTTGCTACGTCAACACGACATGTTTTCACAAATTTATCAGTTCAACTTTGAATGATATTCGTCAAATTATATATGTCCCTCGGGACGAATAAAGTTGATTTGATTTGTGAAGTAGTATGCATAAGAAGTGAGGAGTTCACACATCTTCGTTTTTACTGGCCACGCCCACATACTGTTTTTAGGAGGGATGGAGAAAGAGAAGTTATTTATCGTGGACATAGATGTAATTGTCTGTCTTTAGTGAGTGTGACAAATTGTTCCAGTGTGTCAGTATTCACATATTAAATTGACTGTCCAATGAACAGTTGGTACCTGTCGTTTGTGTGAACGAAGACATTCAATGGATATTAGTTTCATATCTATCTATATATCTATCTATCTATTCATCCATCTAAAATCTATCCATTTATTATCTATGTATCTATCCATCCATCTATTTTTCCATTTGCTTATCTATCTGCCTATCTACATAGTCTGTCTAATCTATGGCCATGTGAAAACAAGACAGCGAGATAGTGAATTTGAAAGTGATATAATGAAACCACATCACGTTTACATGCGTTTAAAAACTTGGGATTCCCAAAGCCATCTGTGCCCATGTGCCATTGTTTTTTTTGGACGTCTTTTACTCTAAATGACGTAATTGTGACTTACACTCAGGCACTCTATTGAAATGACCTCTTCAATGTGCTTGCTCGTACATTTCTTTTTTTCATAAAGGCTTTAGAAATATTGTTTTTGTTGCTGTTGTCAGGACTATTCGGTGGCTCGATAGGTGTCTAGAAGCTCATAAAAGGCCAGAAGAGCAGTGTCTGTTTCCAATCGTGCAAGGGGGGTTAAATGGAGAGCTGAGAAGGAAATGTGCCCAAGGTTTGTGTCCTTTCTTACTCATTTTTGTCCCCATTCTAGGCATTAGAGCTTTTGCTTTGCATAAATAATTCATCTTTCCTTCACATTTTTTTTGTTTTTGTTAAAAAAAAATTCTTCTTTTTGGTTTAGTAAAAGATAGAGATGGATTTATAGTCAGTATCCCCGCACAAGTGCAGGCTCACCGACTATACATCATTTATCCCCCCAGTAGGCCATTTCATTCAAAGCCCTTCTCAACTAGCTAGGGAGCATACAGTACACAAGGTTGTTAGGCTTTTCGTACTAACACTCTGTCAAGATCTTTCTCTACCTATAGCTGGGTACTCATTTACATCTGAGTCAAGTGAGGAAAGAAGACTGAAGTACCTTTCCAAAGAATACAACGTTGTGAACCCCTCCCCCTGACAAATGGAGCTTTACTAGGATATTTTCTTCCTTTTTCTGTAATGTGTCAGTCTTGTCTGTTTTAAATGATGGTTTAAGCAGCACTGAATCTATATTGAAAAATCATTATCATCTATTTATCTTAAATTTTCATTTATTAAAGTAAAGTTCTTTCAAAACTATTACGACCCCTAGAGCTGGAGCGTATCCCGATTTTGATAGGGTGAAGTGCAACAGGTGATAATAACCACCTCTGTACAGGATGCTAGTTTGGCCCAAATTTTTACTCCCAAGACAATGCTTGTTTGTACCCATTTGCACCTGGGTCACGTGGGGAAAATGCGTGTTAAGTGTCTTTCCCAAGGAACACAATGTCGGGCCTAGCTTGGCCAGGATTCGAACTAGGGACCTCATGATTAGCTTTTACTAACATGTGGGCTTGAAATCACGACCTTCTGGACTACAGAGTCTCCCTTGCCGGTAACAAGTATTTGTCACGTCTTGTCCCCAATTGACAAGTCTCCTTTCACTCTGGCTTTCAGTTTAACTTTAATTGGGACCAAATGCCATCATAAAGTAAAGGGAAGGAAAGGCTAGCTGCCATCATGTCTTTTCTCCGTTGTCTCAGAGGTATCTATTGTTGTTAGCTTTTTTAAGTGTCCTGAAGACCAAGATAAGCTTAATGGGAACGCAGTGAGGGGCAGCACCTGGATTGGCTGAGTTTGGGACGAAAATGGCGGTTTTCTGTTCTTTGCATATTTGAGTAGAACGATCATTTATCTACAAGTTTATGGCAGAAAAATGTCTGTATGACGTATATTTTTAAAAATTACGAAATATTTTTTGTAGGCGAGGGTAGGTAAAAATAGTCAAAATTTTGACGTCAGTTACCCTAACACTAACTGAGAAGGTGGCACTGAAAACATGTGTAATGTGGCGGCCAAATCTGGCAACACACTAATTTTCTATCTCCTCTGTCATCTACCGACCAATTTGCAAAATGTTTAGCACACAGGATCATCTTGTCAATATTAATAAAATGGCTTTTTTTTTTTATAATGTCTTGTAAACTGTTTGAAAAAGAAAATAATTTTGTAATGAAAATGTAATTTTTGCACATACATGAACAATATATCTATTATTTTTTAAAATTCATACATGAAAACTATCAAAATATCTCAAATTCCCGACTTCGCTCGTTTGATATTGAATGGTAAAGAGATCTGCACAGGTTTTGAGTGATTTTATCATAACCATAACTAAGTGAGGAGATAGATTCTGAAAATTGGGTCAAAGTTCAAGATGACGGCTGTTTCCATGGTAACCTAGGATGTTACAACTTTTCAATCTTAAAGAGAATTCAATCTTTTTATTATTGTTAGCTTTGCTTTCATTTTATACCACATTGTTGTCTCATTGCCAAACTTTTATCTATCCACAGAGTTAATTAAAAGAAACGTTGATGGATTTGCTATCGGGGGCTAAGCGGAGGAGAGAAGAAAGCTGATTTTTGGAAAATGGTCTCTCTGTCCACAGACTTACTGCCAAAAGAAAAACCAAGATATCTGATGGGAGTTGGGTATGCAAAGCTTACAATTGTGTGAAATATCTACCGTAGTAAAGTTCTTACCGGTATAACTGTTGTTTGAATTTAAGGACTATTTACTGGTATTTAACACTGCCACTACGGTTAATTTAGTAAGTGAGGTTTTGGCTGATTAGATTTGTGCATCAAGAGGGCAAATGTTTTTGAATAATCTTTCTGTTTGTTGCTTCTCTCATTCTCATGCATTATTTACAAAATATGTTATCATTTTATTTAATCCTAAATAAATCATCTTGTTGGTATTAAACTGTGATATTGTTGCTTTTGCATTTATGTCAGTAATGTCACTTAAATTGACTGTTGTAAACACTGACTTTTGAACAAACTTGGTTTTCTGAAAATTTGGTTTTTAATGTTAAAACCATTTAACTCATTGTGGTTACATCAGATATATATGTCTGACAGGCTACTTGTCTGCTGAGGGGCACTAAGTAGTCTAGAAGCAAGGTGCTGGCCTTTCAACCAAATGGTAGTGCGTTCGAGTCCCGCTAACGGTTGAAAGTTTTCTTGATTTTTCTTTCAGCTGAATCTACCCCCATGGTTCAGGTAGGTGGATTGACACCTAGTCCCATCGGAGATGGATGATAAAAATGAAGGTCCCGTGTGCAGATCACATTACTCTGTGCACGTTAAAGATCCCTTGGCTGTTTACAGTGCAGTCTGAGCAAAATTATAAATCCTACCAAAACCCCGAGATCACCTTAGTTGTGGATGTGGGTAAATCAAGTCAAATAAAAAAACCTGTACTGAAGTCACGTCGGACACATGTACATGGCAAAGTTTATGATTGGTTTATTCGTGAAGATACAGTAGGACACTGTGGAAATACTGATACTATGAACAATTGAGCTCTTTTGTCCTGCTTATAATATCTTTTAGTTTGCGATAACCATCTTTTTTTCGCTATTTTCTGATTTAGTTTCTGAATGCATTGATTGAAAAATAGGTAACAATCATGTGGCACAGGGTTTGACGGGGTCCACTACTGCAACTGCAATGAGGTAAACAAACTCATTTTGACAATGACCAATTATTTGACATAAGCCCATTAGTTTGTAGATTCCTGGCCCTGAAGATGCTGACCCAGATTCAATTTTCCCATAACCAAATCGCTGTGGGGTGATTTCATTTTCTAAGCTCCCCGTGTGCTTCTGATGGGTGGCGTTAGGAAAAGGATTCTTTTCTCTCCGTGTCACTATTGTAACAGTCCTTGACGACAAAATTGATGATAAAAATATAAAAAGCAGAAAAAAACAGAAAACGTAGACGATTTAAGCAGAACGATCAATGATGGACTTCGAGGAAAGTGATGCCATGTCATTGACCTTTAGCATCAGAAATAGGCCTAAATGGACCAATCAGCGTACTAGAAATAATATCGCTTAAAATAAGTAACAAAAATCTGATCGTTGAAAGAGGTGTTACCCGCGGCCAGTTGGTTTTGACCGGCTTGAACAATGGGAAGCACTTAACGGGCGGCTGGGATAAACACAGCTGGCTGTCTAGCATGCATCCATTTTCAGAGTTAATGAACATTGCTGTCGGAGAGTTTTTAGATTATTCAATCATTGTGTAAAAAAGAGAACTTCATTTGTTTTGTTTTTGACTTTATAGAAAAAATATCCTGAGTGTTATTTAACCGAAGATTTAGTCCACTCATATTGGTTGACATTTCCTTTATTTTTAGATTCGCTGTTGACCTTGTTGTGTGTGTTGCCCTTGGCTGTGATATGTTCGACTGTGTCTTTCCAACACGTACTGCCGTAAGTTTAATTTTGTTCTTCTTCTCGTGGTGTTTGTATTCTAATTCACGAGTTTTATCTATTTGATTTGCTTGTCATGCATTTGAAATATAATATCATTCATACTTCAAGATTTAAAAAAACAATTATTCTTTAGACATACTATAAAGTTGTGATATTTATACATTCCCTTGGGGAAGGTATGTCCTTATTACTATAGATGTAAATGAACCTATTTTTAGTGGGTGTTTGTTGTTGTTTTAATCGCACAAATCTGACCTTTCATGTCAGGGTTTCCTTTTCTGTCCTCTATGATAAATCTGATTTAGGATTGGAAATATGAGAACTTTGTGCTGCTTACAAGGATTCACAAGAAACCTTACTGCAACAACAAAACAAAAAAGAAAAGGAAAAAAAACACAGCGAAGAAAATGAAATGGAAAACAGCTTTCCATCTGAACTTAATTCTTACAAGACAATTTTTTATTCTGCTTAACAAACACTTATCTTTCTATCCCATTCAGAGGTTTGGATGTGCTCTGGTCAGAACAGGGCAGCTCAATTTAAAAAGCAAGATTTTTGCTCAAGACTATCAGCCCATAGACAAAGACTGTGAATGCTCCACCTGCAAAACTTACACACGCGCTTACCTACACACTCTGGCTAATACTGAAGCGGCCGCTTGCAGCATCATCACCGTACACAATGTGGCTTATCAGGTGAATAACAGTAAATGTTTACTCAACATATTTAGGGGGGGGGGGGGGTCGTTTTTTTCCGACTAAAATTAACCCCCCTGGTCGAGGAAGGAGGATCGGCACTTAGTCCCATCGGAGATGGATGATAAAAAGGAGGTTCTGCGTGCAGATTGCAACAGTCTGTGTGCATCGAAGATCCATCAGCTATTGACAGGGCAGTCAAATCCTGCCAAAACCCTTGACATCACCTTAGTTGTGGATATTGTGGGTAAAATCAAATCAAATATACATTTAGCGGCTTATTCTGGTTTCCTCACCGTTCAAAACAAGTTTCTCATCAGGTGATTAAAAATTAGCGTTGACATATTATTTGTGTGGATTCAGATTTATGCTGAAGTCCATCGTTTTTGTTTTCATATTGTAAACAATGAATGTCTATGAAAACAGCCCCTCTTAAGGGTCAGAATGTTTATGATGGTTTTAATCTATGCAGAACATATCAATGGGCATCTGAACCTATACACCAAAAGGTAGAATGGGAACTGATAAAGAAAGAAAGAAAGAACATATCAATCAAAATCACAATTGGGATGACATCTTTTCTTTGGACTGCTTGATCTCTATATTGGAGGGTTATATTCGATCTCTATATTTGAGGGTTATATTCGATCTCTATATTTGTTTGAGGGTTATATTCAATCTCTATATTTGAGGGTTATATTCGATCTCTATATTTGAGGTTATATTCGATCTCTATATTTGAGGGTTATATTCGATCTCTATATTTGAGGTTAAATTTGATCTCTATATTTGAGGGTTATATTCAATCTCTATATTTGAGTGTTATATTCGATCTCTATATTTGAGGGTTATATTCGATCTCTATATTTGTTTGAGGGTTATATTGGATCTCTATATTTGAGGGTTATATTCAATCTCTATATTTGAGGGTTAAATTCGATCTCTATATTTGAGGGTTATATTCGATCTCTATATTTGAGGGTTATATTTGATCTCTATATTTGAGGGTTATATTATTTGATCTCTATATTTGAGGGTTATATTCGATCTCTATATTTGAGGTTACATTTGATCTCTAAATTTGAGTGTTATATTTGATCTCTATATTTGAGGGTTATATTCGATCTCTTTATTTGAGTGTTATATTTGATCTCTATATTTGAGGGTTATATTCGATCTCTATATTTGAGGTTATATTCAATCTCTATATTTGAGGGTTATATTCAAATTTGAAATATTCTAGTAGTCTTACGAACATCTTTTGACTATTTTGATGTGCATATTCTGTCCCTTGATGTTGATCCAAGTAGGATGTAAAGCGACTTGAGCTTCATACAAAAGTGCTATAGAAGCTGAAGCACACTTTATGATTGTTATTATTATAATTATTATTAATAATAATAGTAGTATTATTATTAATAATAATAGTATTATTATTATTATTATTATTATTATTATTATTATTATTATTATTATTATTATTATTATTATTATTATTATTATTTATAATAATAATAAGAATAGTATTATTATTATTAATAATAATAGTTAGTATTATTATTATTAATATTATCATTGTTAGTGTAATAATTATTATTATTATTAATATTATTGTTATTATAATTATTATTATTATTATTACTACATCTAAAACCCCGTCTTTGGTATTAAAACAGTAGAATCGAAAGTAGGAGGGTTTTCCCGATATGAAAAGCCAGAGTACTTTTACTTTCAAACAGTGCACTTGTTGTTTGTTGATTGTCATTGTTTAGAATTATTATTACAAACATACCGTATACTGACACTATGGTCTGTATTTTTTTATTTTTAGCTCTCCTTAATGACGTCTATGAGGCAAAGCATTTTAGATGACAAGTTTCCGGCCTTTGTTCACAACTTTTTCTCAGATATGTTTCCCAGGGGGACTACCCAGACTGGACGGTTACCTCCCTTTCCAGTGTTGGAATCAATTTAGTTAAAGTATGATAATGCCTGGTTGTTTTAGGTTGTTTTACTAAGAGATGGTGTGGGGGTCGATGTAAATATGAGAAATGAAAAATGATTTGCTATGGCCTGAGAGTTGACAGTTATAAGAGTCTTATGTATATGATATGCTAGATGTATGTTGTATGCTTGGTATTGTATATACATATATGTATGTATATATGTATATATATATATATATATATATATATATATATATATATATATATATATATATATATATATATATATATATATATATATATATACATACAATTTGCTGGAATATTAAGTAAAGTAAGGTTCCTTAAAGGTCATAATGGGCTATGGAGCGAAGCTTATCTCGGTTGTATGTACCCCAAATATTCACCTCCTGGACAGGACGCTGGTCTGACGCAGATTTTTACTGTCAAGATACGACGCTTGTACCCACTTGCTCTTGGATCACACGGGGGAAATGAGTGCTGAATGTTTTTCCCAAGGAACAAAACGTCGGGGCTAGCTTTGATAGGATTCGAATCCTGGACCTCATAATCTCAAGTCTAGCTACCTGACTCCACCACCATTGCCATAAGAAGAGCAATGTAAACAATTTGCTATTAAACATCAGTGAGGGAAGCTACACCTCATGTAAATACACCGTTATAATGATGACGACATACGCATAAACATTTACATATTTGATACGCCATTAAATGATGATGACATACGCATAAACATTTACATATTTGATACGCCATTAAATGATGATGATATATAAACATACATAAATCGCCATTAAATGATGATATACGTGTAAACATTTACATATTTGATACACCATTAAATGATGATGATATACATTTGTAAACATTTACATATTTGAATTGCCATTAAATGATGATGATATACGTGTAAACATTTACATATTTGAATCGCCATTAAAGGATGATGATATACATGTAAACATTTACATATTTGAATTGCCATTAAATGATGATGATATACGTAAACATTTACATATTTGAACATTAAATGATGATATTTGATACACCATTAAATGATGATGATATACGTGTAAACATTTACATATTTGAATCGCCATTAAATGATGATGATATACGTGTAAACATTTACATATTTGAATCGCCATTAAATGATGATGATATACGTGTAAACATTTACATATTTGAATCGCCATTAAATGATGATGATATACGTGTAAACATTTACATATTTGATCATCATTAAATGATGATGATATACGTGTAAACATTTACATATTTGAATCGCCATTAAATGATGATGATATACGTGTAAACATTTACATATTTGAATCGCCATTAAATGATGATGATATACGTGTAAACATTTACATATTTGAATCGCCATTAAATGATGATGATATACATGTAAACATTTACATATTTGAATCACCATTAAATGATGATGACATACGTGTAAACATTTACATATTTGATACACCATTAAATGATGATGATATACGTGTAGACATTTACATATTTGATACACCATTAAATGATGATGATATACGTGTAAACATTTACATATTTGATACACCATTAAATGATGATGATATACGTGTAAACATTTACATATTTGAATCACCATTAAATGATGATGATATACGTGTAAACATTTACATATTTGAATCGCCATTAAATGATGATGATATACGTGTAAACATTTACATATTTGAATCGCCATTAATGATGATGATATACATGTAAACATTTACATATTTGAATCGCCATTAAATGATGATGATATATGTGTAAACATTTACATATTTGAATCGCCATTAAATGATGATGATATACATGTAAACATTTACATATTTGAATCACCATTAAATGATGATGACATATGTGTAAACATTTACATATTTGATACGCCATTAAATGATGATGATATACGTGTAGACATTTACATATTTGATACACCATTAAATGATGATGATATACGTGTAAACATTTACATATTTGATACACCATTAAATGATGATGATATACGTGTAAACATTTACATATTTGATACACCATTAAATGATGATGATATACGTGTAAACATTTACATATTTGAATCGCCATTAAATGACGATGATATACGTGTAAACATTTACATATTTGAATCGCCATTAAATGATGACGTGTAAACATTTACATATTTGAATCGCCATTAAATGATGATGATATACATGTAAACATTTACATATTTGAATCGCCATTAAATGATGATGATATACGTGTAAACATTTACATATTTGATACATCATTAAATGATGATGATATACGTGATGATATGCGTGTAAACATTTACAATATTTTTCAATGTCTTTTTCTTTGATTGAAGTTGTTTCATTCACATTTTAATCCTTACATATACGTATGAATGCTCATTATGCTTGATATGTTGTTTACAAGAAGGCTTTGTACGATAGGGATTAATGAATTGTTTCACTTAGCTCCTCCCACCGGGAGAACAACTCAGTTGTCATTTTGGGGGCAGAGTTTGCCGGGACAACGACCCAGTCAACGAGTTAGGGAACTGAATTTGCACGGGACAAGAACTCACTCATCGATAGATAAACGCCTGGTTTTACTACTTCTAAACCCTATTTTTTGGTATTTAAATGGTAGAATCGAAAAAGGAGGATTTTCCCGATATGAAGAGTCAGACTACCTTCACTTTCAAGATGTTTCGGAAACAGTGCACTTGTCCATGTTTACATACAAATCTGTATGTTTGCTTGCTGAGCGGGCGGTTAGCGGGTGCTACTGGTAGGTCCTACTTCTTTCCTTCTTTCACTTATCTTTCATCTTGTTATTTCCTCTGAATTTGCCCTGAGATCACCGCAATGGTGTACAGGGTAAATTTCAAAGAAATAAACAAATTGCTAGCTGATATTCTTCTGGAAGTCTTATAGGCGAAGAGGCCTCTGAAATGATTTTAGACTTTGATTTAGGTTAAGATTTAGATGATTTTGACAGCAATTTTATCACTGGGAAACCCCGTGGGAACCGGTGACCTCTCCTACAGAGGAAAGGAGCAGAATAGGTACCTCGCCGTCTCTCCATTCATACAGTTCATAGAAGGCAACTAAGGATTCCGGGGCTGCGAGTGGCAACAAGGCAGGGTGTCGCTGATTGGTCCATTTAGGCCTATTTCTGACGCTAAAGGTCATGATCTCAATGACATAGCATCACTTTCCTCGAAGCCCTTCATTGTTCATTCTGCTTAAATCGTCAACGTTTTCTGCCTTTGTTTATATTTTTATCATCAATTTTGTCGTCATGGACTGTTACAATAGTGACACGGAGAGAAAAGAATCCTTTTCCTAACGCCACCCATCAGAAGCACACGGGGAGCTTAGAAAATGAAAACACAGCACAGCGATTTGGTTGCGGGAAAATTGAATCTGGGTCAGCATCTTCAGGGCCAGGAATCTACAAACTAATGGGCTTATGTCAAATAATTGGTCATTGTCAAAATGAGTTTGTTTAACTCATTGCAGTTGCAGGGTAGTGGACCCCGTCAAACCCCTGTGCCACATGATTGTTACCTATTTTTCAATCAATGCATTCAGAAACTAAATCAGAAAATAGCGAAAAAAGCTGGTTATCGCAAACTAAAAGATATTATAATATTAATAATAAGCAGAAAAAAAAAGAAGTTTAATAGTTCATAGTATCAATATTTCCACAGTGTGCTACTGCATCTACACGAATAAACCAATCATAAACTTTGCCATGTACATGTGTCCGACGTGACTTCAGCAGACAGGTTTTTTGTTATTTGACCCCATCCACAACTAAGGTGATCTCAGGGGTTTTGGTAGGATTTATAATTTTGCTCAGATTGCCCTGTAAACAGCCAAGGAATCTTTAACGTGCACAGAGTATTGTGAACTGCACATGGGACCTCCTTTTATCGTCCATCTCCGATGGGACTAGGTGTCAATCCACCTACCTGGACCATGAGGGTAGATTTTGTTCAAAAGTCAGTGTTTAAAACAGTCAATTTAAGTGACATTACTGACATAAATGCAAAAGCAACAATATCACAGTTTAATACCAACAAGATGATTTATTTGTCGCCAAAGCTAGGGATAAACTAATAATAAAATAATTTGTAAATAATGCAAGAGAATGAGAGAAGCAACAAACAGAAAGACTATTCAAAAACATTTGCCCTCTTGATGCACAAATCTAATCAGCCAAAACCTCACTTACTAAATTAACCGTAGTGGCAGTGTTAAATACCAGTAAATAGTCCTTAAATTCAAACAATAGTTATACCGGTAAGAACTTTACTACAGTAGATATTTCACACAATTGTAAGCTTTGCATACCCAACTCCCATCAGATATCTTGGTTTTCTTTTGGCAGTAAGTCTGTGGACAGAGTGACCATTTTCCAAAAATCAGCTTTCTCTTCTCCTCCGCTTAGCCCCCCGATAGCAAATCCATCAACGTTTCTTTTACTTAACTCTGTGGATAGATAAAAGTTTGGCAATGAGACAACAATGTGGTATGAAATGAAAACAAAACTAACAATAACAAAAAGACTGAAAACCGTATTACACACCTTTTTAAAAATAAAAAGCGATAAACAAACAGCACACTTACACACATGAAACGGACATGATGAGAGACGGAAGAAATTAAGCTTTCTGATGGTATAGGTTTTTATTTGTATTCATGCAGATAAAACGCTGCAATTGTAAGGGCAAATGACTGAAAATCATTCAAAACGATGCCGTAAGCGCGACGATCGTTCAGTTTGGAGTACCTAAATAGTACACCAGAAACACACACACACACACACACACAAGTTGAGTATACTGTAGATAATTATTTAATAAATCCTAATATGATGTAAAAACAAACTTCATCGAAACCCAATGATCAATGATACGTTTGAAGTGCACGATATGTTTAAAATAATTAAGTTGATTAGTTCTAAACGTCCATGTTTTCAAATAACATGTCAAGGGAAACTACCCAGTCAAAGTAATGC
>JAXRKP010000524.1:280716-281861 GCA_037039925.1 Doris montereyensis
ATTAAATGAACGGATGGACGTTTGAGTAGACAAACATAGGGAAAAGAACGAAACAGGTGAATGTACAATCAAAACAAAGATACCAGACCAGACCAAATCGTGAATGATAACTGATAATTGGCCTCATATTATATGGATCTTTAAAGGGATGTGCTATAGCGTAACCTCCTACACATTTATGATACAAAGCTTTGGTCAATTTAGGGTAGCCTCTGCTATTGATTGGGTTTCCATTCATCATTGCTTGTTTTAAATTCTGGGGTTTTTTTTCTTTCTTTTTTCTTTTCCTTCCTTCTCATGATCCTGTTTTTCTTCGCATTGAGATCCCACGGCAGGTTACTAATCACATGTTAATTGAATCAGAAGTAGAAGAAATATATACCGATAACAGACTCGAAAGAGACTGGATCAAACAAAATTGCACAGTAACCCTCACCAGAATCAATAAGGAAGCACCGTAAATGAAAAGGAAAAAAGCTGGATTTTTAAAATCCTAAACAAACCGAATAATAAGAAAAAAAAAAAAAAAGAAATATTAGCAACAAATAAAACATGACTGACACTATTTTCCTTTCCACTTTTTTGCATTATTGTCCATAACATGTGTGTCCTGCATCGCTATGATATCAAGTTGAGTGCATTTATGACTATATGTTTTTAGGCCTCTAACATCAATGAGGCAATCCTTATATTTCTCATCTTTACTTGATAGTCTATCTTAGGTGTCCAACAATTGCTCGAGGTCGAAGGGGTGAATGGCAAACATACTCTTATTCAGATCCTATCACTCTCTGTCAGTACCAGGCCTATTTTCAAAGTAGAATGAGGTCAATGTTGTGTGAACGCATTGTATGAATGTTAAGAGTGCAGCTATTGTGAACTTGGATTTGTTGTGAACTTTAACAAGCAAGAAAAGAAACAAAAACCCCACGCAAACACAAAACAAAAAAGCAAAAAGAAAAGCAGAAGGGATTTGAATTATTCCCCCAATTACACGTTCGAGAGTGAAAAAGATATTTCATGACTTGCGATTTAAATTTGTTGAAATTAACTTCACGGATTACAATTTACATCTTTATTGGGACTTAGTTCACAAGTTCCCATGTACATCTTTGGGAATTTCTTAACTAGTTCACATTTACACA
>JAXRKP010000525.1:15000-20000 GCA_037039925.1 Doris montereyensis
GTGTCCATCACAACGTTTGGTCATATTTTTAGTTTTGTATATCCCCCATCCCTAATTTCGACACGCAAAGTCATATTATAGGAAATTCATAGTTGTTTTGTTTTTTTGCTTTATCAATTCTCAAAATGACCATCAGGACCCGCTTTTCCTCCCCCCCCCAATCTTAAGTGGTGCATTTAATGTTTGATTAAATATACTCTCAAAATTCATTACGACTCTCTGTTATGACATAGTTTAACACGTAGCGAGTTAAATAACAATAAACTTCACTCAATAACGATTATCTTCATGAATGTGTTTTTGATGCGAAATATACAGAAGTCATTTTCATTTATTGTAAAGATCCATCAAAGATCATAATACACATTTTCAGACCTTTCTGTTTTTGCAGTCATCATATTAGAATAAGAATCGATTATCTTTTGTTCAGATGTCGCAGGACTTTAAGATTTGTGTGTGTGGCTACTTGTCATAGTGTATACTATGTCGTGCTTTTATTTGTAGTGCGGAACGATGACAGAGTAGATCTAGTTTAGGCGCTACCGATTTACCCACATTATGAGTAAAAAAAACATTTTTATCAAAACACAGACAGATTGCAACTGTAAAATATCTGGAAGGCTAAAACAACAAATAAAGGAGAGGGAAGTGTGAAACAACAAATAAAGAAGATGTAAGGATAAAACAACAAATAAAGGGAGATGTAAAGGTAAAACAACAAATAAGGGGGGAGATGGAGGTAAAACAACAAATAAAGGGAGATGTAAAGGTAAAACAACAAATAAAGGGAGATGTAAAGGTAAAACAACAAATAAAGGGAGATGTAAAGGTAAAACAACAAATAAGGGGGAGATGGAAAGGTAAAACAACAAATAAAGGAGATGGAAGGGTAAAACAACAAATAAAGGAGATGAAAGGGTAAAACAACAAATAAAGGGAGATGGAAGGGTAAAACAACAAGTAAAGGGAGATGGAAAGGTAAAACAACAAGTAAAGGGAGATGGAAAGGTAAAACAACAAGTAAAGGGAGATGGAAAGGTAAAACAACAAGTAAAGGGAGATGGAAAGGTAAAACAACAAATATAGGGAGATGGAAAGGTAAAACAACAAATATAGAGAGATGAAAGGGTAACACAACAAGTAAAGGGATATTGATTGTGAAAGGGTACACTCGGAGAAAGAGGAAGAAGATATAAAAGAGGCATTAAAGCATAGAAGTTAACGTTCCTTGTTTGGAAGGAAACCAAAATCTCTGGACAGGGCAGCCTGGGAGAAAGATCAACTCGGGCATCTGATCACATAATACACCGGAAGGAAGAATGGGAACTGATAAAGAAAGAAAGAAAGAAAGAAAGAACAAAGAACAAAGCTTTAACGATCAAAAATTGAACTCATAATGCAAAATTAACAATGAGATCAGTAATTGCAAGTCGAGTTTTACAATGTTTAAACGTTGGCTCAACCAAAGCATAATCCCAAGCCCAAACGATTATGCATGGTGGCAGCTGCTGGGGGCTCGGCAAGACATTAACGTGTTCGAGAAATTTGATTCTTCTCTAAACGTTTTAATTTCTATGTTATTTTGACATCAGGAAGACTAGATAGAGATGCGCAACATCAGCAAAATCGTGGTTACAGCAACTGAGACCATGGAATAGTCAGCTAAACAGCAATCGGAGAGTCCCTCAATTCATTGTCCATTCGAGATCCACATGTGACGAGTTATTATGCGTATAATCCATGTGTATAATAACTGTATCATTTTCCATCCATACACGTTATAATCTACTGGGAGGATTTCTTTTTTCGGTCAGGGTTACAAACGTATTGTATCCCATACCTATGATGCAATGATGCGATTCTCCCCAGAAATATTGTTCCTCGTAATGTCCCATCTTCTTATTTAAATTCAAACAAAATCTACGAATTCACTTTAAAAGAGAACAGTTACATCAAGTCACTGTGTGTTGTAATTTGCATGTGAGTGCGAAACTAGCCACGATGAGTGAAGGATAGAAAAAAGACCTGTCACCGTTGAGTTTGTGATCATTAAACATCTAAAGACATAACAGTAAAGTCAAAAACCAATGGCCAAAAAATAAAATTGGTTTATTATGGACAATAAGTGCCGATCTACGTCTCTGTTCTTCTGTAGTACGCCAGAGCATTAGAAAATATCATATAAATGCCAAATTCCAACTTCATTTAGATTTTAATCATGAACAGCTGACTATCACCAAGGAGACCCCAGATCGATTCCCAGCCCGGACAAAAGTAAAGGCAGCGTGGAAAGCAATGACAAACTACACCATTATGTCGTGTGCCTATATAACAACCAGAACTCTACTTCTGTTTACCCTAAGCTTAACTCTTAGTATGGGACTTACCTAACGTTGTGTCCGACTTGGCGAAAGTAAAGGCAGCATGGAAAGCAATGGCAAACTACACCATTATGTCGTACACCTAGATAATAAAAAAAATTTAAAACTCCAACAGGACTCTACTCCTGATGACCCTACGCTCAACTCTGAGTATGGGACTTATTTTACTTTATGAAAAGCAACTCACTTAAAACTTTTACACTGATGATGACTTTCCATTGCAACAGACATGAACTGACCAAGTGGAACGGCTGGGGTTACAAAGACACCGCCTTCTTCCTCAACAAAGATGGCGTCGCGGAATTCAGTGGTGATCGATACCGGATAAGCGGCTGCAAAATGCCGGCAGCAAAAGATTGGCTGGTCAGCACCATAGGGTTGAGCGTCGATCACACCACCCCGTCACAGGTAAGATAAAGCTGTTAAAAAAGATTTCTTATGAACGGCGTTTATTCATCTACAAACAAACAAAAATCAGTATGGCTCATTGAGGTTCAAGTTTAAAATAGATGGACACTTACTGGCTTACTTACTTTACTTTTTCTGTCCTCTTGTATCACAACGCGTCGATGGTAGATGCAACTGTCTGACGTGGGCCAGGTGTGTTGCCTTTTGGGTCGACACGTTGTTCTATTGAGGTTCTTCCTTTGACTCCGTCAATCCACCTTTTCCTTGGTCTTCCTCTTGACTTGACGTCAATCCACCTTTTCCTTGGTCTTCCTCTTGACTTGACGTCAATCCACCTTTTCCTTGGTCTTCCTCTTGACTTGACTCCATTAAACTTCGTGTTGTAGGCCTTTGAGGCTGTCTGTTGTGGTTCCATTCTCAGGATGTGTCCAAACCATTTTTACTTGTTGCCTCTCAATATTATTGCTTGCTTGATTCTATGCCCAACTCTTGTCTTATGTCTTCATTTCTTTGTTTATCTCTTCTTGTGATGTTTAGCCTCTTTCTGAGGCATTTCATTTCATATAGTTGGACACGACGTAGTAAATTGAGTAAACGGAGAACCGCTATTTGATTTATTATAAGCATTTATAGATATCACCTAAGTTGGGGTTTTGTTTTCATTTAGTGTCATCTATCGTCATCATTTCAATTATACATGTATTCCCATTCTCTTTTCGGTTGGCAGGCGCTACTGGTAGATTCTGATTCTTTCCTTCACTCCTTCAGTTAATATCTTTTATCTTTTATCTTGCTGTTTCCTCTTGATTCACACTGAGACCACCGCATATAGGGGACAAGGTAAATTTCAATGAAACAAACAAGCAAATTTCGTGTTTTTAACATTTGTTTGTTTTTGTAGTTTACTTTCTTTCTCAACTTTTCTCCTAGTAGCAGAGTAGACTACGTCTTCTAAGTGAAATAATAGTATTGTATATACTTTTAAATACATCTCTTTATTCATCTACCATCCCTGTAATGGTCTGACTATCGCATGTTGTGTCTTGTTGACTTGCATTCCATCTCTGTGAACTATGAGTGGCATGGTGTCGGCCTGTCAACCAAAAGGTAATGACCTCGAACCCCGTCAAGGGTTGACACATTTTCTCGATTGTTTTCGAGCAAAATCTACACACCCCTCTCCCCTCCTCTCGGTCCAGGTAAGTGGATGGACACATTGTCCCATCGGAGACGGACGATAATTAAGGAGGTCTCGTGTGCAGATTATAACACTGTGCAGTCTGGGCAAAACTTAAAAATCCCTTCAGAAACCCAGAGATCATCTTAGTTGTGGATGTGAGTCAATCAAATCAAATAAAGACACTGTGAACTATTTTCTCGCTTCCTCTTGTCGCCAGCCCGAGATGCCAATTGAGAATATTCCTGCGCCAATTGAAAACGAAGCATTCCTGGCTGACCTGCAGAAGACGACCATCGCCTTCTCTGTAGACTGCCATGACAGACTGTTCAGAGCTCATGGTAAGTCGTGTGGCACGTCATCAAATGCTCCATACTTTCATTTATTCCTTCTTTTTATTACTCAGAGGACATCATTTTTGAGTAATTAATACTAGTGAGCTATATTATTATTTCTCAATTCTCATTAATGAAAATTAAGGCTCTGCAAGCAAAAACGCAACAATTAGATTTGCAGTTTCCAACACAGATGGGATAGAATTCAACCGTATGTGGCCATATTGTTTCGTGTATAATGTGGGTTTTTTTTAATTCTCGTCGTAGGTCATACTCTCCATGAAATACATTTGCTGAGGGAAGGCAAGTTTGAACGTGTGCCGGATTTGGTGGTGTGGCCAGGTAAGGCAAAATGCTTTTGGCACTTCTTTAAAATTGTGCCAAGAGGTTTTTTAACGTATTTATTTACGAGTTTATTCATTCCTCTTAGTTACTTAATTTATTTAAAATCCAGTTCAAAATTTCAGTTGAAATTAATTCAGAAAGACAAAATAATAGCATAACTTCAGGCTTTTTTTGTTGCTTTTTTTTTTGTGCTTTTTTTTTTTGCACCGAATAGATTCTTTCATTTTTTACATGAAATTTTAATCTCGACTTAATCTTTGCCCTGCCATGACGCGTCGACCTACGATGTTTTTTTGTTTTGTTTTCTTGCGTCCATGTTTTAGATATGGATAGGCTCCCTTGCTTAATTTATTC